>CM030842.1:2384132-2391632 GCA_018105865.1 Metaphire vulgaris
GCTCAGTGAGCCCGAGTTCTACCAGACTATCTCGATGAGAACCAGCATCAGGGGCGTAGCCAGGATTTAGATTTGGGAGGTATAATGTGATTGGAGGGGTATAAATCTTTAAAAACTTTGAAAATAAAACACATAAAAATTTCAAGATAGCCTGATTTTTTTTTTGGGGGGGTATATATACCGATATACCCCTCTCCCCCGTCGCTACGCCTCTGACCAGCATCTCCGCCAGCAGCCCAGATTATGCAAGAACAGCAGAGTAGCTGAACACCGTCATTCTTTACACAGCAATCTCTCAGGCCTATGCCAACGCAACCGCAGTGGCGGCTCTAGGATTTGGCAAGTGGGGGGCCGTTGGGGTGGCAACTTCTAATCATGGGGGGCAACCATTTGTTGTTTAATGTATGTAGCATTAAGTATAGGGTCCCAACAGGGAGGCCACTGAGGGGGCCAGGCACTCAATAGGGGGCACGGCCTCCCCTGCTCCCCCCCTCCGGTGAAGCCGCCACTGCGCAACCGAGGATACAACAACCGCACAGATGCCCCGGCTCTTCGGCTTGCAGTACTGAGGGAAACACCGAAACGTCACTTACGCAGCAACTATGGGCGTCCGCACATTGGGGGCAAGATGCAAATGGAAAATGCAAATGCCAATGTTTCACATTGAAATTTGAAAGCCTTGACAAAATGTTAAGCGTGACCATTGTGTTAATTAATATGTGTTTTGCCCCTCCTGGAAAATTTTTTGTGTCTTAACCGTGACCATATTGCTTTCAAGGAAAAATCGGTCGGAAAATTGATAGTTTGTCTGAATTCTGCTTTTGCGAAGGGTCGATTTCTGAAAGATCAACCCAGCGTTGGTCGGTTCCTGCTACAGACAAGAGTGAATGAACAACAGGCGATAACCCATTCACGTTGAGTATGTTGTACTGGGAGTGACGAGTGACGACGTCATTAGTCGGACACTGTCACTTTGAAGATGTCTGTGGAAAACCTTCGAAATAGTATTTGATCTTGTATGGGGGGCCGTCCGTCCATAAATGACGTAACGCGCTTAGGGGGAGGGTAGGGTTTCAAACATTTGTGACGCTGTGTGACGACGGGGGAGGGGGTTCCAGAAATGTGACGTCACATAATACTAAATATTTCTAGCGTTTTGACGTCATATTTGAGGGGGTCTGACTTTTTGTGACGACGTGTGACGAGGAGAAGAATGGGGGGGGGGGTAAAAAACTGCCAAAATCGCCTGACGTCATTTATGGATGACCCTATGTTATTAGTAGGCATTGAATCAATAACTTGAAAATCCTCTATAAGCCTAGAGTTAACACACACACACACGCACACGCACGAGTCAAACAAGAAGCGCCATATGAACGAATTAATTATTATTACAGAATGCATGCCTAAGGGGCATGTCTATCTTAAGCACCCGAGGGAAGTGACGAACCGTGAAGTCGTGAAGGGAAACCGTGTTCACTCTCATTGACGCAAAATAATCTGCACTCCGCGGAGCAGAAAATTGAGTGTCGGTCAAAATTATATGGTAGCCTCAAATTTGGACGAAACTGGAAGAGACATCTACGATAAATGTCGATGCGAGATGTCGGCCATGTTGATATAACAGCTACAATGTTGATTTTATGATGTGTGTGTATCGACAACACATTTCATCATAATTATTGGCATCATCTTCGAGCAACGGATATGCATATAATCATGTGTGCGTGAGAGTGTGTTTGTATGAATTTTTCCACCTGAAATTGTATTTGGTCGCAGAAATAGACCGTAAAATGATCATTAAGAAAGGCGATAGGTGTTTCCGTGGTAGGAGTTAAAGTTACAAGTTCAGGTGTGTAGGTTACATCAGCGTTAGAGTTATTTATTCTGTAAGCAGAAAGATCTTTTCGAACGAAAATGAAGATTGCCTGCAACATTCGCACCTGGGAAATCATTCAAAAATGCGAAAATGGGCATCCTTTGGGAGCAGGGAACCGTGACCCCCTAGGAAATGAAGAAATGACGTATAATGTATTGAATAAATAATTAAATGTGAAATGTGTAAAAAATCGCAAAAATTGACAAAATTTGCCAAAAAAATATCTCGCCCCCAAGAAAAGTGTGAAATGACGCTACTGTCTACTGGTAAACATTGCGCGAAAATTTAAATGTAATGCATTTCGCAAAATGCAATGCAAAATTCAAATGCATGTCTTATGGCAAATTTGCATGCAATAGGAACGCCATATGGAATCTTATTTCTCGTCACCATTTTGGCTCGACTGCTAAATTCGGAAAAACGATGTCGAATTATAATTAATTTAAGACGATGGTACTGTCTGCGATTTTGTTAATTATTTTGTCTATTATTATTTTTTATTCTATTATTATTATTATTATTATTATTATAGATTTTGTCTATTATTATTATAAAGAAATAGAAAAACGGTCGTGCCAAAATAAAACTGATATTGGCTCAGTGCTGAAGTTCAAATTCCCCTTAAACTTTGCATATCTTGAAGAATTCCAGCAGTCTTCGACTCAGAGCCTGTTTTAACGTGCAGTGATACACAAAGTGTGCAGTGAAAAAACGAAAATGTGCAGTAGTGAAAAAGCAAGTTTCTGTGCTTTGTGCAGAGATAAATTTTCCGGACGACCTTTTTGCTTGTTTTTTTGCACGAAGGTCCACAAATTTTCTGAGTTTAGTGCAAATGATAAAATGATAATTTTTTCTTAAAACAGACCCTGGTCTTCGTGTTGCTTCTACAGTAGACCAGAAGTTGCGTTTTTATGTAAAAGTTTTCAAAACATGAAAGACGAAGAGGATAATAGTTCTAAAGTACACTTTATTGTAACAGCATTCTGTTATGCATAGCTAAAGACGTTACGAAAACGCACCCTTTCTTTGTCTAAAAGGGTTGCCGTTATTGTAGACCCAAAAACACCAGTTTCATCGCTTAATTATCATAAAATCCCTTAAAAGCAAGAAAATTTAATGGGTCTTCGGAGATGCATGAACAGCATATTTGACGGTGTGTTAATGATGCACGAGTGGCTGTAAAGTATAGCAGGATTAATGGAGAATTTTCACCACCGTCTACAGAAGTCCTCTACAATTCACATCGTGAAAAACCCTGTTAGACACTTTTCTTTCGAAACATAAGGTGACAAAAACAAATGTCATTACATTAGAGCAATATTATTATTATTATAGACATCGCCGGTCACATTTTTGCGGATGAATTCTGATTACCATTTATTATTATTATTATTATTATTATTATTATTATTATTAGTAGTAGTAGTAGTAGTAGTAGTAGTAGTAGTAGTAGTAGTAGTGATAGTAGTAGTAGTAGTAGTAGTAGTAGTAGTAGTAGTAGTAGTAGTAGTAGTAGTAGTAGTAGTAGTAGTAGTAGTAGTAGTAGTAGCTGTTATTGTTATTGTAGTTGTTGCCGTAGTTGTTCTAATAATCACCATGCCAAATTGTGCTAGTTATGAATCTCATACGAATCTCATACTAGGAGGAGACCCTGCTCTTTGCCTTAGTTCATTTTTTATCCATGCCTGTTGGGGGAAGATCCCCCCACACACACAACCAAAAATTCCCCCCAAATCCCAACACTGACACAAAATTCTGCGTTGAACTGTTTCTCAAGCCAAGTCAATCCCCCCCCCGAGGCCTGGGGTCTGGATAAAACACTGCCTTGACCATCACTTTACGAGCTTAAATTTGTTGCTTCTGGTCGAGATTTCTAAAAGAAAGAAAGTGCGAATATTCGTCATATCGTGACCACTGGTGATTGGATGACCCACGGAGGGCCTTTATATAGCGCCGAACCGCTTGCGTCATCGTTTGCCTGATCAAAGGAGTCTGTCTAGGTGGTTGGACGACCGAATAAGTCAAGGAAGTGTCTCTCGAGACTGACGCGCTGACTTCGGATAGACCGAGTGACGGAGTGACCAACAGAGGCGCCTTCACGGTTGTCACGCCACTTCAAAGAAGATGCGAAAAGAAAAGCGGCAAAAGGAATGGCGTGAAGGTATTACTTCTTAGACGTGTCGTGACCACTTCTATTCGTTTCGGTATTTCGTTAATGGGGAACAAGTAGAGAGAGAGAGAGAGAGAGAGAGAGAGAGAGAGAGAGAGAGAGAGAGAGAGAGAGAGAGAGAGAGAGAGAGAGAGAGAGAGAGAGAGAGAGAGAGAGAGAATCCGTGTATGTACCTCCTCGGCTTGAGTTGACATCATACTAATAAAATCTGGGCGCTATAGAAGCCTGTTTGGTGCACGTCTTATTTGTCTTTGAACACGTGCGGCTGTGTGTCTATGCCACATTAAATAATAATAATAATAATAATAATAATAATAATAATAATAATAATAATAATAATAATAATAATAATAATGAGTTTTCTCCGAAATGACCAGCGATGCGAATGCACTTACTCATTCGCTCATTCTCACCCCATCTCTCTCTCTCTCTCTCTCTCTCACACACACACACACACACACACACACACACACACACACACAATCCTGCTTGACGGACATTCCAGACATGTATTCATCGAATGCAAATCGCTTAACGGCTGAGCAATCCGAGTCAATCCGGTGACGTCAGTCAGTCCGTCGTCAGCGCCAGAGATAAGTGTCATGGCTGACAGAGGCATGACGCGGTCAGTGCCGTCGCTGACGCCTCTGATGTCTGCTCGTGTGACTCTCTCGATTGCGTCAGATGCTCTCTCTCTCTCTCTCTCTCTCTCTCTCTCTCTCTCTCTCTCTCATCCCCACTCCACACTCGAACTTGGATCGGTTGGTTCCAACGGCGTTGTGTTTCAAGCAGCTTTCTCGCTGTCAAGCGAACGACGAGAAATCAAGAGGAAAAACAGACAGTCAGTCAGTCAGACAGACAGACAGACAGACAGACAGAGGCAGAGAAAGACACGCATTCATAAAGACATTGAGGCAAGGTCGTTTCAATTTGCTGACAACGATACCCGAATATCACGTAATCGACGAAAACCATTCGGAACTTGATTGTTCGCTCGTTTCCACCACGGCAGCAGTTGTCATCCATTTTTCATGTTCCGTCCTACCCAGCACCCTCTCCATTTTCCCATCTCCTGCCCTCGCCTCTTCCTTCCCGCCTTCCATCCTTCGTTCGCTCCCCTCTTTACAAGGACATAATGCTTTACAGCAGCGGTTCTCAACATCCTTCGATTTGCCAGGGGTCGCCTCCATCAGAAATATGGGGTTGTCTTTTGTCTTGTTATTGTACAAAAATTTCCTCAGTGGTATAACTAGTTGTTTTACTATAATTGTCATTCGAGAATAACATGAGACAATCATAGCGGATTTACAGTTTAATATTTGGGTAGGTTAGCATGGGGTCTGGGGTGACCAGCACGCGTGCCATTCAGGACGCGTGGCGTCCATCATGTGTGCCATCCAGCACGCGTGCCATCCAGCACGAAGACCTGGTGTTGATGGAAAAACATTTTTTTGTTTTGGTGGGATTAGTTGGGTAACAAGCCTCCCTAGCCTTTAATAAAATCCGCCTTTGGTTGTCGATTTCGAACATTTTTATTGTCGTTTATTATTTTTAGCAGTTTACATTGTGGAGAAAATAATTTAACGGTTGAGACATCAGGGTAATTGAATTAGAAGGGTCGCGGCATTATAAAGGTTGAGAACCGCTGTTTACAACGACCGCCGTAGACACTGATATGCTCAGATAGTCGAAGAGGAACCGTTCTTCGAAACTGTCCCTGCCGGTTGTCACAAATAGTGTTCATGGGAGACATGGGAGACAGATGTTACTGCATGTACAGACAGACAGACAGACAGACAGGCTGACAGACAGGGAGACGGGCAGGCAGACACTAGAAAGATGGACGGAGGGACGGACTCCAAAGTTGCTGCCTCCAGATGGCGCATACGGACATGCCACTCATTGGCGTAGACATGGAGGGGTACGGGGCGGGGACTCCTACTCGGACTGGGGATGGGGGTTGGGGCCCTTGGGGGGGTAGTTAGAGAATGTGAGAATGAACGAGAGAAGGTCAAAGCGCTGGAGGATTGGTGACGCCACCAACGTTTTCTTTTGCTCGTCAAGGCTTTTTTCACTTGAAAACAACATCGATGTGCCCCCCCCCACATTTCGGAATTTTGTCTACGCCACTGATGATGTCACTCGCTGTCTCTGTATATGAGAGATGCAAGCGAAGCCAAGACTCAAGACATGATGGGCTTAAAACGCTCCCAGTAAATCAACAGGGAGGGAAAGATAGATACAGAGACGGAGAGAGAGGTGGAAAGAGAAAGAGAAAGAGAGAGAGAGAGAGAAAGAGAGAGAGAGAGAGAAGAGGGGAATGAGGGGAAAGAGGACACCAACAGCCTTGGTGATTTTTGTATTGAATGTTTGAATGCAATAAATACAATCTAAATCAGTTATTGGATTCTATATGGCGACCTCTAGTGCTTCATCATATATTTGTCAGAGTCAAAATTCCTACGAGTTTTGCAATAGATAGGGAAAGCCGCAGGGGCGTAGCCAGGAATTTGATTTGGGAGGTATAAATATTTTGGGTGGGTATAAATCTTAACTATAAACCACATAAACCATATAAACCACATATAACCAATATAACCAGATGTAAATTGCATTTAAAAAACTTTAAGGTAGACTGATTTTTGGGGGGTATATAAGCCGATCTACCCCCCGTCGCTACGTCCCTGGAAAGCCGATTCGTTCTTTCACTCGTTCATTATTTCGTTCGTTCGCTGACGTCACTAATCCAGCCAAGAATTTAGAATAGGCCTAATTTAGATTATCTGGACTAAACTTTACGTCAATATCGTTGTCGTTCTTTAGGCGATGGGCACAGCTCCGAACTTCTGATCACTTCCAGACTATAATTTTTCGACCACACACAAAGTCGGGGCACGCAGACCCCCTCCCCTTCCCTCCCTCCCCGCCGTCCCCGCCCAATCATTGATCGACTTTCGTTGTCGTCTGGTTTTGTGGCCCAAAGAAAAAGATTCGGAGATAACGGATAACGATTGATGATCATTTCTCTCGGAGATTATAAATAGACATACGGGGTGCTTCTTGGAATAATAGTAATAATCGAGAAGCATGATTGTACTCTGAAATGGAGCCTATACTGTAATAACAGTAGTAATTGTCCGTAATCATAAATTACCGCTTCCACTTTTACAGGCAACATTCAAATCAATGTATCGTCTTTTTCCTCCTCCTCCTCCTCCTCCTCCTCCTCCTCCTCCTTCTTGTCCTCCTCCTCCTTTTCCTTCCTCTCCTCCTAATCATCATTTTCTTCTGGAACAACGACGTCTTTCGTAGACCGGAAATGACGTTGCAGTGCCTCTGTATTCAGAGATGTCGTACCCAGTTTGATTCGCTTATTAGACGCCAAAGTAGTCGTCGCCAATTAAACGGGCGCGCGCGTTTCCATGGCAACGCGGATTCCCATGGCAACGGC
>CM030842.1:2396632-2406632 GCA_018105865.1 Metaphire vulgaris
CTCTTAATCAAGTGAAATAGTTGATGACATTTTTTTTGTTTGTCAGAATTTTTCGAAGTTGGGAATCATAACACCCTCCGCCTTCGGGAAATCCTGGCCACGCCACTGTTTGAACGAAAATATCGGGCGCTGAAATATGAACACGCCCGTCCATATAATACGCTTAGATGGGAAATGTCGTCGCTATATGTTGGTTGTTACGATGGTGTTGATGTTGTTGTGACCGGTGTTGTTGGCCCGGAAGTTGGTCAGCGGCTCCGTCTCCGACCTTGACCGCCGCTCTCCTCCTCCGCCGCCGCCGCCGCCACCGCCCCTCCGCCGAAGACGGCAAGACGGGAAGAAGGAGGAGGACGAGGAGGAGGAGGAGGAGCAGACCATCTGGCGGAGAATTCCGCGGAACTTCTTCCCGACGAGGCAGTAGATGACGAAGTTGAAGGACGAGTTGAGCGTCAACAGCATGTTCGTCAGCGTGTTGACGACCTGGATGACGTCATGATGACGCTCGTAGACGTCGAGCTCGACGAACGCCTCGATCAGCGTCACGGTCAACCGGAGCGCCAGGTCGGGAATCTCGCAGACGATGAAGGCGCTGACGACGACGACCAACATCAGGGTGATGTTCTCGCGGCTCTTCGCCTTGCCCTTAACGGTGTCACCGCCCCCGCCACCGCCCCCGCCCGCCGCCCCGCCCCGCGGCGCTTCTGAAGGGTCTTGCGCCGACGGTGGACGACCCTGAGGGCCGCTATCAGTCGTACGTTCAGCGCCGTGAGGACGACCAGAGGCCCGACCGTTCGAAAGACGAAGTAGAGTATCGTCTTGTAGACGAGGAAGTAGTGATAGTTCGTCCGCAGCGGGGTCTTCACCGACGCCGGGTAGACGACCTGAGCGCAGCGGCGCAGGACGACCTCGCGTTCGAAAAACAGGGGGACGTTGTAGACGACGGCGGCGACGACCATGACGGCCACGGCGACCCGGGCTCTCCGGACGCTCCGCAGGTCGGCCTTCAGGGGCCGGCAGACGGCAGCGAAGCGATCGGCGGTCACCAGGACCAGCATCCAGATGGTGGCCGTCTGCGCGATGGCCGCTGCCGCCCAGACGTACGGGTCCATGTAGGGGAAGGCGACCTTCAGCTGCGGCGCCCAGTTGGTCGTCTGGGAGACGGCGCGGAGGGGTTGGATGAAGACGCACGTGACCAGGTAGATGGTGTCGAGGACCGCCAGCGCCTGGAGCAGCCAGTTCGTGGCGTTCTTCTTGTCGCGGTCTCTCCGCAGGACGACTATCGACAGAACGTTGCCGAGAAAACCGAACAGGCAGAGAAAGCTGACGACGAACACGTCGACGACGATCGTACAGCGTCCGTTGGTACTGAGGCGACCGTCGTACCAGGACTCGACGACGAGATGGTCCGTCTCCGGTACGCAGAAGTTCGTTCTCAGGTGACTGCCGAATATGAACCGCGTCACGTTGTCGGTGACGTTGATGTGGAAATGACGCGCAAAGTCGAGCATCTTTCCTGTGGGAAATCCTGTACAATCTGCTAGCTTCCCGCCTCTATCCGACAACGAAAACAAAGAGGTGAATACATACTTCGGTAGATTATTCTCGATGCACGATGCTCAGAAATCCACCAAGCGAACAATGGACAAATGCAAAATCAGTAATAATAATAATAATAATAATAATAATAATAATAATAATAATAATAATAATAATAATAATAATAACGCAGACCTTGTAAACACATAATATACAGATGGCATGTTTTCCTGTTTTCCGACAATATTCATTTCAGCCTGAAGCCATTGGAAGACAGGACTTCAATTACTGTGTATATATATATATATATATATATATATATATATATATATATATATATATATATATATATATATATATTCTCCATATAGTTGCATCGGCCACAGTCAATCATTTTTTACGCTGGAATCACGGATGTGTTTTTCGTCTCATTATGTTGCAAATCGGTACAGACATTGGTAGATCACTATAGCAGTGGCGTAGCCAGCCTATGCAAAGTGGAAAGTGGGGTTGTTAACTGGAGGCACTATGCGGCTGAACACCAGCGGGGACCGCGGCCGACCCCCCCACCCACCCACCACCCTTCAACAAAAGTCAACGGATTTACATCAATGGTGCTGGTCATATTTTTTAATGGTGGGGGGTGGGGGGGTTATTTGAACAATCCCAAACAGCCAGTGGCTGCGCCACTGTTCACACTAGTATTGCATCTTTCGGAATAGCGTAGATACTGTATTGTATGCCTCGCTACTGCTGCTGCTGCTTTGATCTCTCTCTCTCTCTCTCTCTCTCTCTCTCTCTCTCTCTCTATCTATCTATCTATCTATCTATCTATCTATCTATCTATCTATCTATCTATCTTATTTTATTTATTCACTCGCTCTCTTTGAGAATATCTCCGCCAGCAATGAGCCAGTCTTCGTCGGTCGACAAAATCGTAACCCTAAGTCCGTCCGTCGGGGATATTTTTACATCCCCTAACGCCCCAACACCCCCAATCTGAGACCGACACCCCAACAACCCGCCCCCACCCCCAAATCTGAGCCAGTTATGACCGTTTTTGCTTGTCAGACTTTTCAGGCAGGGGACCCTGACCCCAGAATATACCGACCCCCCCAATTCATAATCCTAGAAATAACCCTGCTGCCGTCTGTGAGTCCAAATGCGACGCAACTGAATTATTTAGAAGCGTTTTCGTCTCGCTGTCTTTTGTCGAGATTCGAGAATCTGCATTCGGATGTAAGACCAAGCAATGGTTCGCTTTTATATAGATCACAGTCGAAGAGAAATGCGCTACAGAAATGGCATTACGCTTGTGATTAAAAGCCTTATTAAATATTAACGCGCTCAATAACAGCGGTCCTGTTTGTTCGTAGTTATTCAAAGCATTAATCTTTGTCAGATATAGTCTATTGCATTTTCAATTGTGATGTGTCCTAGCAGTACTTTTACGATATGCCAGCATAATCAAATAATCCATTGTTATTATTATTATTATTATTATTATTATTATTATTATTATTATTATTATTATTATTATTACGAGCGCCTAAGAATAAGCAGCTATACTGTTGTGCTGCTTTCCAAGGCGCTATAGACATCCACGAGATTTTACTTTACTTTACTTACTTTACACTGTTCATATCTTTGCTTCGTGACCTTTCATGACCTCGTGTTCTCTGTGTACTGGACCACTGGTCAGGACTTCATGGTAGGTATATGGAGGTGACCGCAATATCCCATTAAATTGAATATCCGATCTCAACAATATATCCGCTTTCCGCTGTTTGATTACACCGTTGTCCTCTGGTAGGCAGTTGGTCCACGGCTCCTTATACCGTATTATTCCAGGGGGTTTCCCTGCCCAGGACTACCCCCCATCCGCCACCCGGGGACGCGCCTCTACGCCGTTGTACCCTGTAAGCAGTAGCAGTAGTAGAAGTAGTAGTAGTTGTTGTTGTTGTAGGTAGTAGTAGTAGTAGTAGTAGTAGTAGTAGTAGTAGTAGTAGTAGTAGTAGTAGTAGTAGTAGTAGTAGTAGTAGTAGTAGTAGTAGTAGTAGTAGTAGTAGTAGTAGTAGTAGTATTTGGCGATCGGTTTGTCAGAAAAAACCAGGTGTGTATCAAACAACCACGCGTCCTGTAAGTTTCGACCTCCACTGGGAAATGGAACAACTAAAACCCCAAAATTGGTATCCCTCCTGTGACGTCCGTATACGTTATTTATGTTACGTACGCATCATTCTAGAGTTAACGAATGCATGTTTTGATTGGACGGTCGTCACAGAAGTGTCGGTCTCCTGCGAATCCAGATGGTCGCCAACCGACCGACCGACCGACCGACCGACTGCGTTGGTAAATTGGTAATAAATGGTAAATAAATGTTTTCCAGTAATTTCGACAACAGCAGTGAAATACGTGCAATAAACACACCGAAATTTCAACAGCGCTGGGTCGCTAAATACGCCATCCACACCATCATCATCATCGTCGTCGTCGTCATCATCATCACCGACATCAACATCAACGTTGTTTAGATCAATCAGAGAATCACATAAATCACAGTCATTTTGACGAAGTGAATCTGTCTTTTAAAAATTTAATTTTTTTTTGCTCCAACGAACGTTACAACGCTTTAATGCGATCGACCATTTCTCTGATAAAAACTATTATTTTTCTGTCTTTAATAAGGGATATATATATATAATATATATATATATATATATATATATATATATATATATATATATTATATATATATATATGGGAAGAAAACATCAGAAGACGCGTCTCTGAATCTCGTTTCTGAATACAGAATCTATGGTCGTACGTAAATTGCTCTCTCTCTCTCTCTCTCTCTCTCTCTCTCTCTCTCTCTCTATATATATATATATATATATATATATATATATATATATATATATATATATATATATATATTATACACAGTATATACACAGTATTATACAGCATGCACACACACATATTAATTTAAGAGGTCTATGATTATATATATATATATATATATATATATATATATATATATATAGTTATATACCATAGAAATACATATATACACACGAATATATATATCATGAAAGTTATTATTATATATATATATATATATATATATATATATATATATATATATATATATATATATATATATATATATATATATATATATATATATAAAAGCAGTGTGGTGTGCAGAGAGTGGTGGGCGCCCGGGGCCAAGTCGATAAAAAATGTTGGACGAGCAAAAAAGATGTCGCCGGGTCAATCTAGGCGCCCCCATCTGGTCGGAGCCCATGATCATCGCCCCACCCCTCTGCACGCCGTTGACTAAAAGTAAGTATCTAACTAAGTAAGTAAGTAAGACGAAATTTCTATAGCGCTGCCCTAAAGCTCGGCGCAGTGCACCGGCTTATTCACGAGCGCTCAATCTCGGTGGAAATCCACAGTCCGTAATCCGTAATCCGCGGTGATCAAAGTGGTAGATCCAGGTATAGGCAGTCGCAGGAAAGCTTTTTATGGCGGATGATGACAGGATTTGCGGTGGGTAGAATGCAGACCTGCAGTAAGGATTTCGCCATATAAGATTTCTTGAAAAGTCTATATAGTTTTAAGTTGTTTTCGGAAAGTTTGTGGAGTGGTGATGCATGGTATGGGGGGTGGGGCAGCGGAGGACCAGGCATTCAATAGGGGCACGGAGCCCACGACCCCCTGAGGTGCCGCCCCTCGCCCACACAGTCACAACGCCAGTGGAATAGCTAAGAGCAACGTACGATATCTCCAGAGGCTTACAGTCTTCAGAATTTTACTTCAAGTGAAAGCCGTACCAAGAGAAGTATTCCAACAATCGGACCCCGAAAGCCGATCCTCTTTTTCTCGCTACCAGGGGCGTAGCGACGGGGGCGCATATCGGTATATATACCCCCAAAAAATCAGTCTACCTTAACGTTTTTTATGTGATTTACATGTGGTTATATGTGGTTTATATGGTTTAGGTGGTTCATAGTTAAGATTTATACCCACCCAAAATATTTATACCCTCCCAAATCAAATTCCTGGCTACGCCCCTGCTCGCTACGTCCTCAAAGCAAAGATGCATAGGCCTACTATACATTTACATTGCACGCATCACATTTATTATTTATTTTACTATTTATAACATTTTACATATTTAATCTAACATATTTATTTGCATTTTTCAGCACAGAATAAGTCATACTAAACCATTTGAAATCCAGTTATCCTTATTATTATTATTATTATTAGTAGTAGTAGTAGTAGTAGTAGTAGTAGTAGTAGTAGTAGTAGTAGTAGTAGTAGTAGTAGTAGTAGTAGTAGTAGTAGGCAGCAGTAGTAGTAGTAGTGGTGTAGTAGTAGTAGTAGTGGTAGTAGTAGTAGTAGTAGTAGTAGTAGTAGTAGTAGTAGTAGTAGTAGTAGTAGTAGTAGTAGTAGTAGTAGTAGTTATTATTATTATTATTATTATTATTATTATTATTATTATTATTATTATTATTATTATTATTATTATTATCATCATCATCATCATCATCATCATCATTATTATTATTATGTCGTTCGAACGTTTACCTGTCGTCTGCCAACGTTTCTAGCCGCGAGATTTTAGACGAGAATCCAGTCGGAATTTCGAATTCTCTCCCCGGTGTTGGAGATCGCTTACCGGCGCTTTCGACCTCTTCCGACGCAACTGACTGCTGCCACTTCGTTCCAGCGACGTTCATCGGTAACGCTGCGACGCCGCCTGGCGGTCGGCGTGCGAACCACTGGCGAGAGACGGATGAGTAAGGCCAAACCACCCTCCGACGAATATGAATCTACTCACTACAGTAGAACTTCGTTATAGAGGGACTCGGTTATATAACGTATCCTCGGTTACCGCGTACCGCAATGTACGGTCCTGTGTGAGAGTGCTACCCTATTGGATGGTTATGGACATAACTTACCTCGGATAGGCCATAAGGCACTGAAATTTACAGACCCTTTTAAGCACGTTATAACGAAGTTCTACTGTAGTATATCTTATACGCGAGGACTGGTAGTCTGTTTTAGACGGTCTTAGCAGAGAAAACAAAAGTAACGCGCATTAATTTATGTAAAACGTGCAATTTCTATTCAGGGATGTGCATTCAGTTAATTTTTCCATAATTATAAATGGCTATTTCGAACCGTAAAAATATCAGAAAAGCTTAGGCAACCTTACAGAATACCGTAGTCTGGCTTGAACTATGTGATTTCAGATTGTATTAGAAATAATAAATTAGATTGAACAGGCGTAGATATCAACATACTGCTCGATTCTCATTATATTGTGTATTGTAGAATTGCTGAGCAATTAATTCAACGTGAGACATTGTATATTGTGAAATGCATTGCTGTTTGCAGGATCGAAGACACTGAACGCCACAGAAGGCAATGTTAAGAATGGGATCAGAATTTCTACGAAGGGCTAAATAGACGAGTCAGTCACAGACTCACAGCGCTTTCAACAAAAATACACTCTACTAAATCACTTAAAATACAATTATTATTATTATTATTATTATTATTATTATTAGTAGTAGTAGTAGTAGTAGTAGTAGTAGTAGTAGTAGTAGTAGTAGTAGTAGTAGTAGTAGTAGTAGTAGTAGTAGTAGTAGCAGTAGCAGCAGCAGCAGCAGTAGTAGTAGTAGTAGTAGTAGTAGTAGTAGTAGTAGTAGTAGTAGTAGTAGTAGTAGTAGTAGTAGTAGTAGTAGTAGTAGTAGGCCTATTATTATTATTATTATTATTATTATTATTATTATTATTATTATTATTATTATTATTATTATTATTATTATTATAAACCGCAATGTTGAAACGCGTTCTTGATTTGATTTCATGGCAAACCCACGGAGCGCTAAGAAGCTTTCAAATAGTTCGCCTACGAAATTGTCACTTTTGTCGCATCGTTTTAAGAAACCATTCGACGACCAGCCTGCCTTCGAGGCGACTTATCCTGGAAGTAAACTCAATTTCGACACCGAGTGTCCGGAGTCCAAGTCTATCAGACCGGCGCGGTTTCAACGGATTACGCAGTGGCATCCCGATACCCGGATACGGATACGGACTGAAATTCAATTTCTCTCTCTCTCTCTCTCTCTCTCTCTCTCTCTCGCTCTCTCTGGGGGAATTTCAGTCCTCTATTTTCCATCTAATTCCATAGCCTTTCATCGCTATTGTAGACCTTTAATTCAGTTCGTTTTTCTTCCACAGACCACATGGGCAGCTAATTCTATTCCGAGTCTATCTCTTAACTTCGTCGCAGCGTTTTCGTAGCGTCGCAAGCGATGCGATTGTGACACCCTCGGCTGCGATCTGATGCCCCGGAGTTGCTGGAGTAGCCACAGGGGGAGGCCCGGGGAGGGACCGGAGGCCCCCATACTCTGGCTCGGATCGATCATGGGATTTGTGCCAAACCGTTGAGAAATTCGGGGAGGGATGGAGGGAGGTAGATGATTCAATGACGATACGCAGTGGCGGTTCCAGGAATTCTTGATGGGGGGTGCAACGAATTTTTAGGAAGTTGGTGGGGGGATGAACTGAAATCCCGATAAAGGCTGACAAGTGAAAAAGGTCATTGACAGTGTCCCCCAGCAAATAATGCAAATAAAGATTGTCGGAAAAGACTGACAAGCAAAAACGTCATCAGCTCTGTTTTGCACACAAGGACCCGGCCGACATGTAGCGGCGTAGCGACTCGGACCCCGTAGGCCCTACACCCAGAAAAACGCTGAAAAGCAAAAAAGCTCGGTGGGGGATGCATTCCCAGTCATGCCCAACGCGGAACCGCCCCTGATGATACGAAAAAAATGCGACAAACTCCTTATAAAGGCTTTTCTTGTTCGTCGGAGACTTTCTTACCCCCACCAACACCCCACCCCTCTTACCCCCCATTCTGAAACTCTGGCCTCTGGTTACGCCGCTGTTACCGCGAGTCTTCTGAAATTCGACCCCAGGATTCAGCAGACGATGGATGTCGCGTCGAAAAGAAAGGGCCACTCACTTAGGGCGGGGTGGGGTGGGGTGAGGGGGTTGGGTTTGGGAGAGAGGGACACCGACTCAGGCCTAATCTACCAGATGATCTGTTAGTTTATCGAAAGGATCTCGTCTTCTGGATTATACCCTCGGAGACACAGAAACGCACAGACGCTGGTCCAATCTAACAGCTGCTGAGCATTCGATTGCTTCTGGCGGATAATTCCGCTAATTCCATGATTGGCGCCTCTCTCTCTCTCTCTCTCTCTCTCTCTCTCTCTCTCTCTCTCTCTCTCTCTCTCTCTCTCTCTCTCTCTCCTCTCTCTCTCTCTCTCCTCTCTCTCTCTCTCTCTCTCTCCCTCTCTCCCTCTCTCTCTCTCTCTCTCTCTCTCTCTCTTTCTCTCTCTCGCCTGCGGGGGCTTTTGTTCGGAAAGAGAAAATCCACGACGATCGGATTGGAGATCGTGTGGTTTGGTTCGCGAGAACGCTTTAGTGTTGCCTCTAGGATCTCTATAAAAGTAGAGTCGAGTAGGTCAGCTCTTGGTTGGAACTTCTCTCTGCCATCCGCTAATTAATTAATTAATAAAAGCACGAAAATCTTTGGCAATTCGGATGCCGCTTGGAGTTGCAGCTCAAGATATTTTTGAGGGAGAGAAAGAAGGAAAGAGAATTAGGTCGACAGACAGGCAGACATGCAGACAGACAGACAGACATGCAGACAGGCAGGCAGACAGAGATGATAGAGCTAAAAACTAGAAATAGAGATAGAGCTTGCGGCCTTGCGATTGAGCGATATATACACACACTATATATATATATACAGTATATATATATATATACATACAGTATATATACAGTATATATACAGTATATATTTATATATAGGGAGAGAGAGAGTAAATTTTTTAGCCTATGGCTTGACGTCTTTATACAGTAGAACTTCGTTATTTGTAACGGACTCGGTTATAACGTATACTCGCTTGTAAAGTAACGCAATGTAGAGTACCGCGTGATGCGCTAACGTAATGGATGGTTTTGGATATTACGTACCTCAGATATAACGTACTAAATTTGACAGACCCGCTAAGTACGCGATAACGAAGTTCCACTGTAGTTGTTTAGAGAAGAATTCGCACAATCCCTGCATCGGAGAGTACCCCCTCTCTCTCTCTCTCTCTCACCCTTGGCTTAAACACCTCTTCCAGGTGACATTTCCTCCGTAGTCTCCCTGCCTGTCTCTCACTCCCACTCAGGGTTTAATCTAGGTCGTTTCCGGGAGGAAAATTGCCCCCCCCGGAAATTTCAAATCCTCCCGGAAATTTTGGCATACTACATCAACTAACAGCAGCAACTAGCAGAATTTCCTCCCGTCTTTGTCAGTACCCCCCCCCCCGTCTTTGTCAGTTTCCCCCGGAGTCCAGGAGTCTTGATTAAACACTGC
>CM030842.1:2411632-2531632 GCA_018105865.1 Metaphire vulgaris
TCTTGATCGTAACTGCAACGACATGTATCGTATAGCTGTTAGAGCTGGTGTTCTACAAGGCCGGTATGCACGAAATCAATTTGATTTGTGCACCCAGATACTGTTAAATGAAGATGATGTCATGGCACACAGCGAGATTTCATTGAGGGCTGCTGTTCAGTACGAATCAAAGAGTGGCGGTCAAGGTTTTGCAAAATGCAATTGTAAGGGTTCAAAAAAGTGTGAAGCAAATCGTTGTAGATGTTTCAAAGCTAAACTGAAATGCAATAGTCGTTGCCATTCAAGTTTAAGTTGCTGCAATAAGAACTGTTAAATTTTAGCCCGTTTTATATGACTGCTCTTTCCTTTATTGCATTAGAACCTTATAAAGTTTTAGTTGACTTCATTAATGTAGAACTGTTTTATATGACTGCTTTTTCTTTATTGCGTTAGAACCTTTTAAAGTTTTTTTGAATTCATTCCTTTATTGCATTTGAAGTTTTTACAGTTGTGTATAACTTTTTTCTATTACTGCCTGTTTTTTTATTTCATTTGAACCTATTAAAGTTTTTGGCACTTATTAAGGTTTCAGAACTGTTTTATGTTACTTATTATGCTATTCCATCACAGATAAAGATTTCAGGAAATGTGTGTATAAAATTTGAGCAAATTTCAGGCATTGTTAAACAATGCCTAAACATTTCAGTCAATGTCGACAGTGCCTGAGTGAAACGGCATGTCGACATTTCCTAAAGTTTCAGGCAATGTCAACATTGCCTGATTTCACACTTTGACTGTAAATATATATATATATATATTATATATATATATATATATATATATATATATATAAATTCAACAGCTGCATAGGTATTCTGCTTCCACCTAGCGAACAAAGAGCGAAAATTTATCTTTTTTTACGACAATCCCACTCTAAAGCTTGACATTTTCAAAGTGCATTTCCTGTAGGGCCTACTTCGTTCAACGTTTCTTTCAATTTCAACTCCTCACTTTCGTTCAGTCTGTTACGTGCTGTTGCAAATATTCGTTTTATTTCCTATATTCAGGCCCAGGGCAGCGGAACTGCTCAAATATTTGCAACAAAGTCTGTCTCTTTATTCCCTTCAGATTTCGAAAACATGTAAATCTTTTCTTCAAAGGGATCAAACTTGGAGTCTTCAAGAATTCTTTGCGCCTCCTCCAAGGCCCCTAAATAACAATTTCAACTAAAATAATAATAATAATAATAATAATAATAATAATAATAATAATAATAATAATAATAATAATAATAATAATAATAATAAAAACAGTAATAATAAATACTAATACTAATACTAATAATAAATAATAATAATAATAATAATAATAATAATAATAATAATAATAATAATAATAATTTTAATAAAGAGGTTTAGGAGGTTAAGTAAGCCTTCGAGGCAAAGGCACAGTGCAACACTTTCTTTTGCCCACGTTCGCAGTAACTATGGAAACGGCTGTTTCTGAGCGATAATTCAGAAGACAGGAGCGGCATTCTATTACATTACGTTGTCCGTAGTTTCTGTTCTACTGCTAACAACGCAAGGCGCTTTAGAAGCTACGTTTTCCTTACGAAGCTACTTGATCGTCAGGGCAGTTCCTTTTTCCTCAAAGTATGCCATACTGCTCCATTGCTCGGCATTACACTCAGTGGCGGCTCTAGGATTTGGCAAGTGGGGGCCGTTGGGGGCAACTTCTAATCATGGGGGGCCAACCATTTGTTGTTTAATGTATGTAGCATTAAGTATAGGGTCCCAACTGGGGGGCCACTGGGGGGGGCCAGGCTCTCAATAGGAGGGGCACGGGCCCCCCTGGCACCCCCGGTGGAGCCGCCACTGCTGACACTGCCTTTTACCTTCGACTGCTCACCTGTGCGTTGCTATTAATTAGAGACACAGGCACACACACACACACACAGAATACTACAGTTACCTGTCGGAAGTCGTATTATTATTTTGTTGTTAGGGAACATATCGGCGACGGAACGAAACTAAGGAAATGAGTGCAGTCGGCGGACAACGCCATTGGCTTCTAGAAGGATTCGCCTTAATCGAAGTCTTGAACAGGGTTTAATCAGGCCGTTTCCGGGGGAAATTGCCCTTCTCCCCCCGGAAATTTCAAATTCCCCCCCCCCCGAAATTTTTGGCATACTACATCAACTAACAGCAGCCTCCTAACTGACTTCCCCCGGCCTTGCCAGTCCCCCTTCCCGGAGTCTAGAATCTAGATTAAACACTGGTCTTGAAGATGCACTACATAAATCGATGTTCTGATTTCCGAAGTTTCTCCAGCTTTCCTTTCCATATTGTTGTCTGTCTCTTGGGGGAAAGAGGATTCACGAAAGAGGATTCACTCTGCCTACATTGATAGTTAGAATGGGGAAAATTTTTAAACCACCCCCACAATTTCGGAAACGTCGATTTTCCAACCCCCCTCCGCTCTCCTTCCCGGTACACACCGCTAAGAGGAAAGGGCGGAAAACCCTTCGCTTTGCTGTCTTGTTTTAATGCAGCTGCCGACGTTCATTCCTTGTTCATCTGTTGCTAAGGAAACGTCGTTAGGCAAACCATTTCTCCGCTAAGTGTCTGCATGACAGCAGAAGCAGACGACAGAAAGCAGATGGAGAGAGACGAGTGGCAGACGACATGTGTAGGCGCCCTATGCGTAAGACTGCTTCAGCCGGAGCAGACGATTGTGTGAAGAAGAACTGTTACTTTACGCGACAGAGCGACAAAGAAAGACGCAACGAAAGAGGAGTACAGCTAAGAAGACAATGATGCATAATTGTAATTATCGTCTGGTGGTTTATCTTTAATATAAAAAGCTAAAGTCTCCGCTGCAACTGAGTTGGTCGTGAAACGAAGCAAGAAGTTATTGTCGATTCAGTGAAAAGTGCGATTGTTAGTACAGTCCTCTCTCTGTCTCTGTCTCTGTCTCTCTTCTATCTTTATATATATATATATATATATATATATATATATATATATATATATCTCTTACTTTCTCTTTCTCTTTCTCTGACTCTTTCTCTCTCTCTGTCTGTCTCTCTCTTTCTTGCTCTGTCTGTCTGTCTGTCTTTCTGTCTCTCTGTGTCTTTGTCTGTTTGTCTGTCTTTCTGTCTCTCTTTCTCTCTTTCTCTCTGTCTTTTTCTCTCTTTCTCTCTTTCTCTCTGTCTCTTTCTCTCTGTATCTCTCTGTGACTGTCTGTCTCTTTCTCTGTCTGTCTGTCTGTCTGTCTGTCTTTTCCCCTCTCTCCTCTCTCTCTCTCTCTCTCTCTCTCTCTCTCTCTCTCTCTCTCGTCTCATGTACAAGTAAAAGTTTATATATGCATTAGCGTAACCAAGAAGGGGTAACGGGAATCGGGTCTCCCAAATTCTGGCCTAGACGGGTGGTGGAATTTGTGCGAAGCCAATGAGAAGTACTTTTCGAAGGTGGGGGGTTATTGCCCACAGAAGCGATGGCCCAGTTGCATTACACTTAATTAGAGTTGCTTCATATTCGAAAACTTTTAACACATTCTAGATATTTAATCTGTATAGGGAATAATTCGTCAAAATCAATAGCAAGGACCTAAGAGGTATATAGCAGCTACAACGCTGCTACTTTTAAAAGTGCTATATAAATTCACGCGATTCCATTTTCTCACTTACTTACTAAATTTCGTGTCCCCTCTTTTCTTACAGTATTTTGCGGGGAGGGATCCACGTATTCTTCATTGGTCCCCTTTATTCTGAAACTCCAGTTACGCCAACGACAGAAAGTATAGTTTTCTTCTTTCTAAAACGCTAAATATTTTTAGTCCAATTTTCAATACATTTTAAAGCGCCAACTGAAATCTTTTTTTTAAATTCTGGTTTTATGATATCTTGAGGAAAAGCAAATATTTAAAGGCAGCGGACTGCAGTCACATCGCATCGCTAATAATTGGTCGTTAGTCCTCCGATTATGTTACGATAGAACGAATAACTCTGCATGTCTTGTTAAAAGTTCAGACGCTTTTTCTATGCTATACTTATATACTATATATATATATATATATATATATATATATATATATATATTATAATTAAAAAATGAAAAATGATATATATGTCACCTATAAATTACCCACAGAAGGCAGATTACTTATTCTTATTCTATAAATATATATGAATACATTACTTTTTAAATGTGTTGCTATGGACAAAAACTTTATATATATATATATATATATATATATATATATATATAGTCAGAGATGTCCATGGGTTGGGCATGGGTTGGGTTGGGTTGGATTGGGTTGGGTTAGGTCAGACTTTTCCATATTAATGGTGGGTTGGGTTGGGTTGGGTCAGAAAATAAGTCATGGTTTAAGAAACTGTAATGTATTACAGTGGGTTTGGTCGGGTTGGGTCAAGCAAACCTATTATCGGCATGGGTGGGGTTGGGTTAGAGTCTTAGAGATTTGATGGGTTGGGTTGGATTGGGTTATAAAAAAATGGACCAATGGACATCTCTGTATACAGTAGAACTTCGTTATAACATATATATACTCGATTATAAAGTACCGCAATGTATACAGTATCATGTGATGTGCTACCGTATTGTATGATATCGGATATAACGTACCTCTGATGTAACGTGCTAAGTCTTACAGACTCGCTAAGCACGCTATAACGAAGTTCTACTGTAATCCACGATTTATATATGCCACAGTGGCGGTTCCAGGATTCTTGGTGCAGGTGTAACATTTTTAAGGCATAGCTGGTGGGGATACAGTAAATCGCTGATTTTGTAAACAAGGAAAAAGAGGAAAATGTCATTGCTTAGTAGCATTTTGCTCACTAAATGTTATATCATCCTGTAAAGGCCGATCGTCAATAGTTTTGATATCAGCGTCAAAGTCTCTGTGCAGTATTTTTCACGTGTTTAATTAAAAAATCACTCATGACTACAGGAAAAGAAACTGAACACACAAAAAAAGTCATCCGGAACCCCAAGGTAAACGATGGTCCTCCGATCGCTTAGTCAACATCTGGATCACTGGAAATCACTGCCACTGGAGTGCAGGTGTCTATATGCATCTGCAGGTGTATATATTCTATATATATATATATATATATAAATCGCTATATATTTTATATATATATCAGTGCATGAACTTATTTAGTGCAGCTAACAGCCAGGTAATAAATTAATATATTATATATATCTCCATCATCCTGTAATAAAATCTATCGTCAGAAAAAAAAGTTTTGATATCAGCGTCAAAGTCTCTGTTTAGGGGAGGGAATTTGATCCATGTTTACCGTTTGGTCTTTGGCATTTTGATCACGTGACGATGATATTTAGATGTAATGTAAAGTGACACTGTTACACGAAAAGACTGTTAGACCGACGATTGAACAACTCAGTTGTAAAATTTGGTCAACTCCGATCAGGTGGTGAACGATAAACTTAAACTGCATTTTAAATCAGAGCATAGAATAAAAGTTATTTTTCGAATTTCTTATATGTCAGCATGCCACTTTATATATTTCTAAATACGCCCATATATTTACATCTGTTTTGATATAAAATTTACCATAGATATTAGTAAAATAACAGCATACTTGGTATGAACTTATTTAATGCAGAATGGAACAGGTTGGACGCTGGGTTTTCCATATTGGATTAAATTAAAACTGGACACATGGACATCTCTGATAATAAATGTAGCTTTTTTTAGGGTCCCAACTGAAGGGGGCACAGACACTCAACAGGGGCACGGGCCCCCCGGACCTCCCTGTGGAGACGCCACTGTTCTTATGACGAAAAATCGATTCTAAACACGCAGAAGGCCTACATGTACAATGTAGAACATCTAAATGTTTATAAAATTATAAAAATCCGGACTCTACAGTAATAATGTAGATGGCATATTGTAATATTGCAACTTTGGTTCAGTTATTATCTATTTATTTATTTGAACGTCAATACGCTTTTGAAATTATCAAAGATTCAACATTATAGCACATATTTAAGATGGAAAAGGTAATTATTAGAAGAGAGAGAGAGAGAGAGAGAGAGAGAGAGAGAGAGAGAGAGAGAGAGAGAGAGAGAGAGAGAGAGAGAGAGAGAGAGAGAGAGAGTTAATATAGTCGAGATTGGATGTGAAATACCTTTACTTCGTAATGTTACACCTTTAATTTGGAGTTAAGTTTGTTGTTAAGTGAATATTAGGAGAAATTTCATTATAGATTTTACTGTTTAGAATCGTTTCTATGGGAACGATGGACGTGGACGTAAGAGCCGTTGTTCCCTCGGCGGTCGCCATCTTGAACGTCCTCTCCAACGTCCCCGCCTTCGTCCTCCTCGTTTCGAGCCGTAAGCTGAAGGAGGACATCGCCTCGAGGGCCTTCGCCTCCCTCTTCCTGGCCGACCTCGGCATGGGCGGCCTCGGGTCGTCGATCAGCGCCGTGATCGCCTGGACCGGCGTTGCCCGCGACGGCCGCGAGACCTCCCTCCCCCGCTCTGACGTCGCTGCACGGCTGCATCTTCGCCACGACCGCCCTGACCGCCGTCTGGCACCTGGCCCTCGTGTCCGTCGTCCGCTGCAGCGTCATCACCCGACCGCTCACCTACTGGACGCTCTTCACCCCTCGCCTGCTGCGCGTCGTCATCGCCACCCTCTGGACCGGCTCCGTCCTTACGGTCGTCGTCGTCGAATGCCTCGGGGCCCGGTGGGGCTTCAGTCCCGTCACCCTGACCCCGTTCCTCTACCCCCCCTCCGACAACGGGGCGCCGACCGGTCTCGTCTACGTCACCCTGAACCTGGTCGTGCCGGGGTCGTGATCGTCGTGGCCTACGCGCAGGTGTTTCTGGTCGTGAGGGGTCACACGAGGACGATCCATCACGCCAGTCGTCTGGGCTCTCTGAAGCTGACTCTGTCCAGCGTCCGTTCGGCGAAGAACCTGTTCGCCATGATCGCAGCCTACGCCGTCGCCTACTGCCCGCTGCTCGTCCTGCTCGCTCCGCTGCCGTTCCCGTCGTGGTACGTGTTCACGGCCACCTGGTTGTACTACGCCGGCAGCGGGCTGAACTCGTTCCTGTACGTGTTTCTGCACCGGAACGTCGCCGCCGAATACCGGAAGCGGCTGTGCGGCGGACGCTGCTGCTCCGAGAGAGGATCGCGAACGTCCGACCGGAACTCCGTCGCCGGAACCGACGTACCGGAAACCGTTCTCACTGTACGACAATCCATATCGAAGATTTTTCCGATTTCATATCGACCGCCGACCAAAGGTGCCGGCAGTGTTTAATCTAGACTCCTGGACTCCGGGGGGGGGGGGAAACTGAAAAAGCCGGGGGTAAACTGACAAAACCGGGGGGAAATTCTGCTAGGGGCCGCTGTTAGTCCATGTAGTATTCCAAAATTTCCGGGGATTTTTGAAATTTCCGGGGGGAGGGGAAAGGGCAATTTCCCCGGAAACGGCCTAGATTAAACACTGGGTGCCGGATCTCCTCATTTTCCTCCGCGGCCACAAAATTTCTTCACAACTTTTTAAAAATTCATTTTAAACGAACGTTAACAGTACAGTTCACGTTTTCAGAGCGGGTTACGTGCTGGACCGTCAGGCTGACGTAGCGGGTTCAAACCCCGTTAGTGCCCCTAGTGGCTTTCACACAGGCAGTAATGCCTTCCAATCCACTTTAAATCATGCTAAGTTTCCAGTGCATGCAAAGTGCTAAAGTAAACAATAAAAGATCACAACGAATAAAAAGTACGTTCCGGATCTCTTGCCAGACGTCCCGGATCGGAGATCCGGCAAGATCCGGTTCAATTTAACCCCTGCCGCCGAATGGTCAACAACTTTACTCCAACTTCCCTAAAACTTAGATTGGTCCTCTGGTGAATGCTAAGAAACCAACCCTTTGATCAATAATTATCGATCTAAGCTAAAATATAGAAGCTTCTGTATTACATGCATCATTGGAATGCAGATTTAGTATACAGAGAAATGTTTCTATGATAATTATAGAAACTTTTCTCTGTGATAAATCTGCATTCCACCGATGAGGTCTATTATCCTTTGGGTATTGTAACTTTTTCTTTTATTTGTGCTATGGATGCTAATAAACTGATCTGACTGATTGATCTGACTGATTGATGTGATTGATTGATGTTATTGATCTGATTGATTGATTGATTCATTGATTGATCGGATTGATTGATATGAAAATATGTCTTCAAACCATACTTAATTTCTATATTTTTATAGAGACCGTACATTCTGTAATGCCTGATTTTCAACTTCGAGTTATAAAGAGAGCACTCATTCGATTTGACTCGAAGTAAATCGCCGACATTTTTGCTTTACTTGAGCACTGTAACTCATCTCCGGAATTTCTGATAATAATGAATATGCAATTAACCCTAATAATATTTTCCCACTCAAATTTCTATGGCAGCAACAGATTCGGACCTTGGATACGCTGACCCTTTGCCCGGCCGACAACCCATCTTGCCTATAGCAGTATAGCTATTTCAAGAAATATTAAGCACATAAGAATAAGCAGCTGCTACCACCAGTGTACTACTTTCCAAAGCGCTATATAAATTTACGAGATTTTACTTACTTACTTATTAAATATTCGAATAATTATTATTATACTCTCATCCAAATCTGACATTGACCGCAGAAACGAAAAAAAGGCTAACAATTATTTCTGGTGATCGTTTGAAAAATTTTCTTCTTGTCTTGATTACCAGATAAAAACCAGTAACAGAAGTTGCACGCTGTTATATTTCATAATAGAATAATACTAATAATAATTGAAAAACGAATTATCAGATAACTTAATCGTCTAAATATTGTCATAGGCCTAATTTACGCCTAACGTTTTGGCCTTCAAATCGAATTATTATGAATGAATATTTTCTCTGTCACGTTCGGTAGAATAATTATTTCGATAACTTGACGGTGGGTTGGTACATTATACGCAAAAAAGTGACACACAACTATGCGTGCATTTCTGCCATGGCCCATAGGTGCCGCAGCCCGCAAACATACCTAAAAAATGGTACCCTCCAGTTAGTCACACCTTTTCTTTTGAAGCCTCTCCAGTCTCCAGAGAAGCCACAGCGCTTGGCAGCTGGAAGCAGGCTTCACTTGTAGAAGACCGAAGTGACATTTGAGACATTTAAATTAAACGTGGAATGTTTGAGCTATTGAGAACTTCATTAGGAAGAGAACGTTCTAGATAAAGTAACTAGTTAACACAAGGAAATAAGTAAGTGGAACGAAGGAGTAGACGCTTCTTCCTCGTTGAACCAGAAACTTTCAAAAATTCAGTAGATTTCGTTTCTAAAAAAACACAAATGCAATTATACTTGATTCTAGGTTAGCAGCCAACGCGGCGAAACGTAAAAGATGGATCGAGACCAGTGGCGTCATTTGGGGGGGGGGAGGGGGAGGGAGGAGGTCTCGAAACATTAGATTGGATTCTCGTTATGAATCAGAGATGGCAATGGGTCGAATGGGTCTTGACCCGATGGGTCATGGGTCAAATGGGTCGTGGGTCAAACAGGTCTTGACCCATCAAAGTTTAAGGACCGCAAGTGCAGCGATGTACAGAGCGTGAAATTCAATTTCATTGCCAAATAACAAAGAATTGCAAAGTAATTTGTTGGCATTTGTTGTAAGTAAGTAAGTAAAATCACGTGAATTTCTATAGCGCCTTGGAAAGCAGCACAACAGTAGCTGCTTATTCTTAGGCGCTCTAATGTCTACTCTGTGGTAATGACATAACTCTTGGCACAGTAGTGAAGCATTGCTTTCCTGTTTGGTCAATATTCAACATTACCGTAGACATGTTTTAGCGGTTTTGAAAATATATTTAATTTTCCAGTGCCCATGAGTCAGTCAAGGGCTCAGTGGGCCGCATTGGCCATGGGCCATTATAAGTGATCCATTCTCTGTCATCTTTGGTACGATCGATTGGAAGTTTGGATAACGCTCAGTTGATCAAATTTAACAGCACGTGGGTTTAGTTGTAGAACGTGGAGCAGTGGGGTTTCTTTTCTCTACAGTGTGCTTAGTAGGATGCAATGTTTTATCCAGGCCTGATAGGAGGGGAGATTTTCCCCCAAACTTCAAAATCCCTCCCAAATCGCAGCACTTTAAAAAAATTGCATTGAACTTTGCCCCTTCCCCTCCAGCCAAGTCAACCCCCCAAAGGCCAGGAGTCTGAATAAAACACTCTTAGGAAATTTTTCCAGGAGGGGCCAAACACAATTTTAACACATTGGTCACGGTTAATATTTTAGCAAGGTTTTCAAATTTCAATGTAAAATATTGGTATTTGCGTTTTTCCAGGGTGGGCGGCAAGTGCCCCCTCTTGCCCTAACGTGCGGGCTCCCACGGTATAGGATGGATACCTTTCGCAGATTGTAGCTTTCTGATCGAATGGCGTCTGGGATGTCAACGTAAACGCAATTTCTCGGAATTTCGAATACTCTCGACTCCTTGATTCCAAGCGTTACGTCCGTATATAACGTTGACGACAACGATAGGTAATCTATATTTGAAAAACGTGCAGAATTTCAAAGGCCATTCATTAATTTAATAGCCGATAGCGATAGAGTATAGCTTAACCCCTTAACTGGGGACCCCAGATATATCCGTCCATTTTACATTGAGTTGCAGTTAAATACACAGTTAAGGGGTTAATAGTGCTACCGAATTCGTCGTCATAGTGACGAAAATGTGTTTTTTAAACATAAATTGAAATTATAATGAGATGAAAACAGTTAACAGAATATTCTCAAGACCAATTTTTGTCTAAATATTTACATTCGTAAATAAACAAAAAGAAATCTGATGAGTCGTCAAATTATAACTTAATATTATACATGCAGGAATATTTTCCGTTAAGAGTACATAATACAGTAGAAAAAAAGTTATAAATGATAAAGTGGTTTTAGTCAAAGAATTTCGCTTTATTCGTCTTCCAGGGCGTTCACTTTACCCCGGAAGCTTTCCCTGCTCCAGACAGAATTTCCAGTTCCCTGACCCAAGCCCTAACCCCTCGAACCTCTTTCTCCTCGTCAGTAGATCAAATCCGCACTTTCCATCCTCCTTTGTCCGCCCAAGAAAGACTTCTCATCGGTCACAAAGGGATTTCTACTAGCGCCCATAATAATAATAATAATAATAATAATAATAATAATAATAATAATAATAATAATAATAATAATAATAATAATAATCCTAATAATAATAATAATAATCCACATCCCATAAGGCTTAGAGCGAGCGAGCGAGCGAGCGAAAAAAACCCGTTTCTCTTTTCCGTCACCGCTCGTCATCCGTCATCATAGTAAAGTACAGTCAACCCCTCCGACGATCATAATCGCTTTTCGAAAGTCGGAAACCGCGTGATGTCGACGATGTCAGTTCGGATGACACCGGTCGCCATCGAAGTCTATTTTCAGATTAATGTCAATAGACTTAGACGGTACGTCGCCAGGGAGACAGAGGACCGCGGGGGGCGCCCCAGACCCCCAACCCCCCAACCCCCCAACCACCGCGTCCTAAGACTTTTAACAAACAGCCTATTGACTGCTACACTTGCAGTCTCTCCACTCGTGTCCTCCTTCCTCCTCCTCCTCCTCCTCCTCCTCTTCTCCTCCTTCTCTTCCCCTCCCACCCCCACCCTGCTGCCACTCCAGTAAGTATTCTAATTCTGATTTGTGGACTAGGAACGTGAGAATCCGTCGAACGCCCACGCCGACAAATGCTCGACTGGTGTGCGCCGATGCGAAGCGGCAAAGGGCTTAACGCACCGAATGCAGTAAGTTGAAGCGGCAGAGATATATGAGGTATAAAATTCTGGGGCTGGCCGTTGGACAAATGCACCCCTGACACAATTTAATATAATAATAATAATAAATACAGAAAATGAATAAAAATATTGCAGCATGTTAGGACACGCAGACTGGCATCGTCTTTGATACAGATGTGTCTTTTAAACAAAAACAACTTTATTGCTATTAAATATCTCAAACTCATTAAGCATAATTCTCACGACAATATTGGTTGTTTGGGACCCTGTAGCCTAATGAATCAATTAACTTTTATCCATTTGTATTCAAGGGTTCCAATCACCCGCAAAAATCGTCCAATCAGGGTCATTGTCGCTTTCAAAGACGCGTGACCCGGACTCCTATTGGCTAATGCAAAAAGAGGGGGCGGAGCTCGAAGTAGTTTGCGAATGACGTCATATCGGCCGTGGAACGTCATAGGCCAGAAGAATCAATCGGGTATTTTTTTGGAAATGACGTAATAGCGGTGTTGACGTCAAAATCTCGCGTCTGTATGCGCCTACCTACATCTAGGGAGGCGGTATAGCGATGATGGAGGAGGTGGTGGCGGTGGCGGTGATGATGGTGGCAGTGGTGGAGTGGTACGGAAGAGCCAAGCGGCTACAGAATAAGAGAATTGTTTGAAAAAGACTTATCGTCTGAGACAGGACACGTATTTGGTTTCGCATACTGTCAGAGAAGGCCGTAAACGGCGTTCAGAAGTAGTCCATTCCCAAACAGTCAAAAGGCCACGACGGCCAACAGGTTGTCCCACGGCCCTGTTCAAATAGCGAAGACTCGTCAAGAGTCTGTCCTCAAAACAGTGACGATTCATTTTAAACGACAGGACATCAGACCAACTGTCACGTTTATCTATCATAGTGTTTTTGAGTGACGTCTTCAACTGGCACCTCTTCATATATCGCCCGTCATTATTTGCTAGTAGTAGTAGTAGTAGTAGTAGTAGTAGTAGTAGTAGTAGTAGTAGTAGTAGTAGTAGTAGTAGTAGTAGTAGTAGTAGTAGTAGTAGTAGTAGTAGTAGTAGTAGTAGTAGTAGTAGTAGTAGTAGCATTTGTTGTTGTAGTCGTGGAAGACCAAACGTGAGAGACATTGAACGATTTTGACATAGTCCTGAGTACCATGACCTAAATAAACTCGATTTTTTACTCACATTAGCGATTAGAAAGTGCGGACGTTTAGCTAAGCGATTTCTGATTTGTACGCTTGCACTGACTTCTGCTGCAGTCGCTTCGTTCAAGAGCACTGATGACTAGCACCGGTTTCCTCCATGTCTTGGGCTTGGGCACTTTCTAGCCGTATGCACTCAAGATTCACAGCCAGCTTTTTAACGACAGCAGGAGAAAAGGCATTAGGGACCATCCATATACTACGTATGCACTGAAGGGGAGGGGTTGGATTCAGAGGATTTTACGTATGTACGGCGTGCAAACGGGGGGGAGGGTTGAAAATATGTCTTTTTGCGTATACGTACAGTACTATATGGATCGTGGCCGGACAAAATGTCCGAGGACAAGATGTCACGGACAAAATGTCACGGTTTAGGGTTAGAGTTAGAGTTAGGATGCATGACATTTTGTCCGTGACATTTTGTCCCCATGACATTTTGTCCCCATGACATTTTGTCCGTGACATTTTGTCCGCTGACATTTTGTCCTAGCACCACATGGATGAGCCCTTTGAAGCAACCCGCCACCCCACCCCTCCCCTCTCCTATAAATACCGATAATTTACCTTTGTCTGTGATTTTAATTTCTTCAAAGATGGGAATGCACCTGTCCCGCGTCGCCGTCGTCGTCACCGTTGCGTTCTGAGGTTCCAGGAAACTCCAGGTGTTAACTTCCAGTCCGGAACCGAGTGTAGATGTCGCCACGATATTTGCGCCATCTGAAGGGGAGATAATTATAATTACAAAATTTGATGACGATTATATCAAATGAACTCCCATGGCATATACTCGACGCTACTATATTTATAGTCCATGGTCACGTGACAGACGACAGCGCCGAAAGGAAGAAGGGGCGCGCCTTTAATTGACCTGTTATATGGAAGGGGAAAAAAGCAGAAATTGGCCTACATTCTGACCCTATAGGAAGCCATAAGAATATATATACAGTGAAACCCGCTTAATTACATAGGTGCCGTGCAAGCCTTGCTTATGCGATTAACTGGGCTATGCAAATAGCCGGGACGCCTGATACACAAAACACTGGTTCGGATTGTTATGTTGTTATGCGATTATGCGTGTTATGCAATTAAGCGGTAGGCGATTAAGTGGGATCCACTGTATATGGGAAACGCTGGACGTGAAGACGGCAATGTCGACGAAGGATGGTAAACTATTGTCGTTCTCTGTCGAATGCGATTTTCCTTTCTTGTTTTACGATTATGTTTTTACGGCGTCTTTGTCTTCATCTGTAGCATTCTTCAAGGGACATGTAGCGTCGAAGATTTAAGCAAGTAAGCAGGTGATCTAACTGGCAGATGCCATCAACTGTTTATCTACTCAAAGGCATACCGACCATATGTGTGTATACAGCATATATAATTTATATTTATATATATATACTTTTTACTTATCTATATCTATATATATATATATATATATATATATATATATATATATATATATATATATATATAACTCTATTTCAGGGCCTCTTGAGGATTGAGGAGAGCAAATAAACTTGATGCCATGGGACCCAATACTAACCGTGCATCGGAAGATATACTGTATGTGTGTCTGCTTAAGTCTTATAATGAAACTTGTCCTGTCGTAAAATGGGTTCTGTTTAATTAGATGTGTCCGAAACTGGACCACGGATTGGAACTGCTACCGCGATTGATCCCTGAGGTTACTAATATTTACCGGGCCTCGTTTTGTAGCCCAGTGCGCGGCTGACTTTGACCCCCGCCTGCCCCCATTCCTCCCAGAAATTCTGACAGACATTCGTTTTATACTAAAAATTCTTTATTCGTGGTAAGATATAGTCTATATATATAAACTTGTATATATTCCTTGCAAACTTGTTGTTCCTGATATATATATATATATATATATATATATATATATATATATATATATATATATATATATATGGCGCATGCAGTTACAAAAATTATAATACTTTTTAAAAATTATTGTGTCAGTTGGTTCGCGCAAAGATATCAGATTTTTCCTAATTTGACTCCAGTTTGTCAAATTGCCAGCACGCAGATATAGTATATAGTACCAAGATTGCCAGTTTCTTTTCTGATTCAAAGATACTTGATTGACCAAACAGAAGCAAAATATAGGCAAAAGCAGTTGCAGCTTTTCGTTCACGCGATAAACTGTCACTATAGGAATTTATGGGTCCGCGTGTACAGTCAACTTGCATTTCCAAAGGGAGATTTCTTATACAGCAGAATCTTTCCTTTTCTTTTACTTCGTGGACTTGTCCTAATAAATGTTTTATGCGGGTAACAAGACAGGGTTGATGCAGTTGAGTTGGCCAAAGGATCTATCGAAAGACGATATACAGTAGAACTTCGTTATAACGTACTTAATAACGGGCCAGTAAAAATGTATAGTACGCTAAATCCGAGGTACGGTATATATCGAAATACGGTAGCGCATCACACGGGATCGTACATTGCGGTACATTATAGGCGTGTGAACGCTAAGCTGTATATGTAGCCGAGTCCGCTATAAATCGAAGTTTTATTGTATGTCTATCTATCTATATTCGCCTGAAATGAAAAATAAAGCACCGCGTGAATCCTCCCACTCTGATATTATAGTTCCGGAAATTTACAAAGACTCGTTCTCTTGAAGCGGTCGCGTCAGTATAAGATGAAATAATATATAGCCTACACTGTAGCATAATTGCCTGTCTGTCTTATTCGATATCCACCCACTCGAATGGATCTTGATTGGTTTTTCGTTATTTTAAGATTGTGCATTGGCGATGCAATATATATATATATATATATATATATATATATATATATATATATATATATATATATATGCCTACACTGTGTTTCAGATAAAACGGGATCCCCTAGCGATAATGATTACAAACACTGGTAAGTAGTCGCCAATTTTAACAAATTTAAATTCATTTTAGTCCTGTCATACTTACCAAAACTAATAAATGATCTGATACTCGGCAGTATTATTAGATTATTACGCATTTCCCATCATGAGCTCGTGAAACCGTTGAACTGCTGGCAAAGAAAACTCCTTGATTTCATGACAATACCTCCTACTCTTTGATTTCCAGTCCTGACTTAAACCCAGTTGCCATCATCGCCTGACTTAAACCCAGTTGCCATCATCGCCTGGCTTAAACCCAGTTGATATAAGATTTGGGAAATAATGCAGGAGTAGGTTTACAGAACAAATACCAGAAATATTTAAGAACTCCGTCATCGAATTGTAAATGTATGGGATGAACTTGATCATCCGGTTATATATATATATATATATATATATATATATATATATATATATATATATATATATATATATATATATAGCTATGGAGAGCGCGTCTAGAAGCCTGTGTTGGAGCCAATGGGGCACACTTCGGACAAAAATTTCAGTTGAATGACATTTAACATTCTGTCAGGACTCAAATGAATTAACATTTTTAAAAAATTGATGAATATTTTTTAGAGTTTTTTTACCATTATCGCAAAGGATCCCGTTTTATCCAGAACACAGTGTAGTAACAACGATCCAGTAAACTATTACTGCTAAATCGAAACTTCATATTATGATATTGTCATGGACAACAACAACAACAACAACAACAACAACGGCTGCGACGACGACGATGTAAGTGATGAAGAAGGTGATGATGATGATGATGATGATGATGATGATGATGATGATGATGATGGGTGATGATGATGATGATGATGATGATGGGTGATGATGATGATGATGATGGCAGTGATCATGATGGGTGATGATGATGATGATGATGATGATGATGATGATGATGATGATGATGATGATGATGATGATGATGATGATGATGATGATGATGATGATGATGATGGCAGCCACAACTTGCGACGATGTTGAACTTTATTGTTCGAGAGGGACGCATCACGTGATCCGGAAAAAAGAGGATCTTATTGGCGCGTCGTTTGCAGGAGAAGAGGAAAAGGTCGAACGATCAATTCGAGTGGATTCCGAAAGCACTCGAACATGGTCGGAAACTATTTAATAATGGACGATTGGATAATCTTAGACGAAGCAAGGCGGAAAACGAGATTGCAATGGAGGGCACTGAGGGTTGTTGTGGAAAGGGACAAAGACAGAGAGCAAGATATAGGAAGAGAGGGATAGAGACACAGAGACAGACAAAGATATAGAGGAAGAGAGGGAGAGAATAAGACAGGCAGATAGGGAAAGAGGCAGAGGGGAAGAGAGAGGCAGAAGGAGCGACGAAGAGAGGGAGATAGAGAGACGGAGACAGACAAGGAGAGAGGACGATAGACAGGCAGACATACAGACAAAGAGAGTGAGGGAGAGAGGGAGGAAAGCAGAGAGGGAGAAAGAGGGAGAGATGTAGGAAGAGAGAGAAGGGGAGAGAGATAAAGAGGGTTTATGGTTTCGCCTGGAGTGGGTTGTGGGGGCGGATAGGGTGGAATTTCAGAACTGATCGTTTTTGACCTGGAAAGCACATCCTACGCATCGGTTCCGTCGATTGCACCGCACGACACCTGCTCCCATGGACGGTGACCTTTACACCCTACAACAACAACATCATCATCGTCATAATCACAATTATTATTATCATCATCATCATCATCATCATCATTATCACCAGCATCGCCGTCATTTTCTAATTTTCTTCATCATCGTTATCATCATCAGCAAAATAATCGTCATTGTAGTCGTCATCATCTATATGCCGTCGTCGCATTGATCATTATCGTCGCCGTCGCCGTCATCATCATCATCATCATCATCATCATCATCATCACTGGCGAACGGCTCTGGTATATTATAACTCCTAGGAACCAGGATGAACGCCTATATAGAGAAGATTTCTCTCCATTGTAATTCTAGCGTATACGTCCATTATTACAGTCTGGACACCAAATACTCCTCTTTAATAGTCTCTAATCAGACGCTATAATATTATACAGGGTGGCGCAAAAAACGGACTATATATGAAATGCAAACCTAAATGTGACTGTTCCGGTTTTTTTGCGCCACCCTGTAATTTCTGCTCACATCGCCTCCGCATTTACCGCAGCAGAAGCCTCGTTAATTAATTTTCGCCACAGAAAACCCCCTAATTTTACAAATTCAGAGGCAGTCTTTCTAGTCCCTCACTAATTATTTCCCATCTCCCAACCCCCGGTAATAGTAAAACAGTAACAAAGCGATGATGATGATGATGATGATGATGATGATGATGATGATGATGATGATGATGATGATGATGATGATGATGATGATGATGTCTTTGGAATGACCACAGGTGCCGGCTCAGCCGACGAAGTATGTCAAAGTTTACGTAAGATCGAGGTAGGACCGAAATTGACCAGATATCGTGAATGACTATAAAGTCAGGCAGGGGCGTAGCCAGGAATTTGATGGGGGTGGGGAGTATAAAATTTTTTCAAAAAATGTAAACCTTAAAAACAAATATTTTAAGGTAGACTGATTTTGGGTGTATATATCGATATACCCTCTCCGTCGCTACGCCCCTGAATTCAGGTAAAGTAGACTAATTAGATATAGTATTCATAGGCGTAACCAGTCGCGGCTCCAGTATTTGGCAAGTAGGGGGTAGGGGGCGTTGGGGTGGCAACTTTTAAGCATTGGGCCAACCAATTGTTGATAGGTATGTAGTATATATATATATATCAGGTAAAGTATGTAGGTATGTAGACAGGTATGTAGTATATATATATATCGGTATAGGGTCCCAACAGAGGGGCCACTGGGAGGGGCAGACGTTCAATAGGGGCATGGTCCCCCCTACTCCCCATATGGAGCCGCCACGGGGCGTAGCCTTGAATAAAAAGTGGGGTAACCCCGACATCTCGCCCTTTCCCTTCGCCTCTCGAATAGTAGGGAGGGGCTAGAATAATTACTAGAGCCTAGAGACCCGGATAGAAGGTTACGCCTATGCAAATATATGGTCGATTCCCTCACAAAATTAAATACACGCAGAGCATCTCGTGTTTCATCACGTGACATAATTATAATGAATATTCATTATTTCACAGTCGGTTAGACGCGTTCCATAAGGCCAGAAACTGAACAACACAGGGGAAAGAAGAAGAGACCGCTTCTCTCACCGATCGATAATCTGCGATCGACCTTCTTCCGGTCGCCAAATCGACGGTGGCGAACTTCCGGTTGACGTAATCGTAATAGACGGCGACCTTGTTCCTTGTCTCGTAGACCTGACCGTCGGCCAGTTCGAACTCCTTCTCGGCGGTGTCGAGGGCGCCCTCCCACTGGTCGGGAACGCAGCGACAGGGGATGGCCGCCGCCGCCGCCGCCGACGCCGACGCCGACGCCGCCGAGCCCCTGGCCCCGGCGTGGGCCAGGCAGACCGCGAGGAACACGGCAGAGATCATCTTCATTGCGGCGCCGCTTCCCGAGAGAGAGAGAGAGAGAAAATGGGAGAGAAAGACAAAGAGATCCTAATCGGGCGCTATATAATTCAATTTCCGGTTCTTCCTCTTTGTGCGCCGTTGTGTCGTCTGCCCGCTTTGTTCGGCGCTTTTATATAGAGAGAGAGAGAGAGAGAGAGAGAGAGAGAGAGAGAGAGAGAGAGAGGCGCCACCGCCACCTATCGACGAGGAGTTCTCGGTAATGATCCGGCGTTGTTGTTGCTGCCGGGGGCGGGGGGTGGGGGGGGGCGAGGAGGAGGGGATGCGGGTGTGCCGTGCGCACGCGCAGTCCGTCAGACGAACGGAGCGGAATTGTAGTACTGGTGGCGAAGAATTATTTATTCGTGGGGGGGCAGCGGGCGTAGATGTTTATCAGAAGCTGCCTCGGAGCCGACGGAGGGAGGGGGTCTCTGGTCACGTGGGTTCAAATTGTTACTCTATCCGGAAGATAAGAGATGGATTCCTTTTGCTCGTTTTTCTCTTTATCTCGTATCTCGTATCTCGTATCTCTCTATCTCTCTCTGTATCTTACTCTATCTGCTCATCTATTATTGGATTTATCTTTTTCCAATTCCTGTCCGTTTCTTTTTCTACGCTTTCTAGCCACGTGACCTCTCTTTGATAATTGTTACTCTGTCTTTCTCTTCTCCATTCTTCATCTTTCTGTCGTTATCTTCATGTGCGTCTTTGTCTCTGTCCAATTCCTGTCTCTCTGTCTCTGTCTCTGTCTGTCTCTATCTCTGTCTCTGTCTCTCTCTCTGGCTGTCTCTCTGTATCTGTCTCTCTGTATCTTTTTATATTTGTCTCTGTCTCTGTCGCTGTCTCTGTCTCTCTGTCTCTCTGTCTCTCTGTCTCTGTCTCTGCCTTTGTCTGTCTCTGTCTGTCTCTGTCTGTCTCTGTCTGTCTCTGTCTGTCTCTGTCTCTGTCTCTCTCTGTCTCTCTCTCTGTCTCTCTCTCTGGCTGTCTCTCTGTCTCTGTTTTTTCTATTTGTCTCTGTCTGACTGCTCGTCTATCTCTCCTTGTGTGTGTGTGTGTGTGTGTGTGTGTGTGTGTGTGTGTGTGTGCAAGTGATAACGGGCCGTGAATGGCTTACCAAGTCTTAGATCCAAGCGCCGCACACCGAAGTAATTGAAAGTGAAGCCAAAGAAGAAATGGCGGAGAGAGAGGGGGTCGTGGTTATACAATGCACAAAAACGCGTCCATTTGTCATCGTCTGCGGTTGGACTACTCGCATTCTTATTATCTGATTGACTTTAAATTGAAAACACTCGAACTAATCCGTCTACGTTATAGGCAGCCAATAAAAACGCAATTTAATGCTCTCTTGCATTCTATCAAGTGTTTAGTACTTAGAAGTAGTAGTAGTAGTAGTAGTAGTAGTAGAAGTAGTAGTAGTAGTAGTAGTAGTAGTAGAAGTAGTAGTAGTAGTAGTAGTAGTAGTAGTAGTAGTAGTAGTAGTAGTAGTAGTAGTAGTAGTAGTAGTAGTAGTAGTAGTAGTAGTAGTAGTAGTAGTAGTAGTAGTAGTAGTAGTAGTAGTAGTAGTAGTAGTAGTAGTTGTTGTTGTTGTTGTTGTTGTAGTAGTAGGTGTTGTAGTAGTAGTTGTTGTTGTAGTAGTAGTAGTAGTAGTAGTAGTAGTAGTAGTAGTAGTAGTTGTTGTTGTTGAAGCAGCAGCAGTAGTATGCGTTTGCATTTCATATCGGATTTGTTTTCCAATTCTTTTGGGCTAATTCTTCTAAAACAGCGGCGCTATAGAAGTTGATTGATGACGGTTTATGTAGTAAATCAATCGACTTCTATAGCGCCGTTGTTGTAGAAGAATTAGTCGAGGGGAACGGTGAAACAGTAAAGTGCGATGTCTAAATCTCGTATTTCCTTTTTTTATTTCCTTTCGATCCTTAATAAATGAAGACAACATTATTAATTAATTATTATAACTGAGATCGACTTTGTTTCAGCGGCGCTATTAATTTCTCGTTTGATATTAATACGATTCGGTTTCGATATTCGTTTTGTTTGGCGACGAAGATGACTTTTTAAAAACTAAACGAATCGATTCGTCCCATCATTACCATCCACCCCACCCCCTCAACCCCCCACCCCCACCCCCGTCGAAGACGCTTTTCCCGCTAATCTGCTTCGTAGCCGAGAAAATCGTTATATAATCGAACGCCGAACGGAGACGCGGAGGGCGGGGGGGGGCGAAGGAAGGGGGAGAGGAGGCGACTGAGTCCCCCACTCCAACCAATCCATGAAGCGTCGCTCCGTAAGACGGAGTCCGAAGAAATCGGGGAAAGGAGGGACAAAGAATAAATTTCGTCGGGGTGAGGGGTGGGGTGGGACGAAGACTCCCCCCCTACCCCCGCTTCCCCCAAAAGACCGATCGACAAATCCTCTCGTTATCCGCGCGGCGTCACGTGACTTGTGTATCCAATTAAAGAAACCGACGTGGAGAAAGAAGAACGGAGAGAGAGAGAGAGAGAGAGAGAGAGAGAGAGAGAGAGAGAGAGAGAGAGAGAGTGAAGATTCCTTTTCCACCAGACCGGAAAATCCGGATAACAGAGCGCCGATCGACTATCGTCATCCGCGTCTTCGCTTCCTCCTCCTCCTCCTCCTTCTTCTTCTTCTTCTTCTTCTTCTTCTTCTTCCACGTGAGGTCGTTTTTCGCCGAAGTCGAGAAGAGGGTGGGGTCGAGTGCGGAGGGGAGAGAGGCGGTGGAAAATAGGGTCGATCAAGGGTGGTGCGGGGTGAGGGGGTGATTGGGGGGAGATGCATCGATTGCCATCCATCGACCCCAGCTGCGCTCCGAGTTCGTTATCGAATAGATATCACAGAAGCACGCGTGATAACACGCCTGGCACGCGATGGAAGCGATCACGAATGACTGTCTGCATCTTATTTACTTACTTACTTATTGCTGTATCGTTTCTAGAAATCTGTCTGCCATTCACCTTTTCCATGTTCCGGCTTCATGCGCTCTTTGTATGTCTGTCTTGTCTGTCTCTGTCTGTCTGTCTGTCTGTCTCTCCCCTCTCTGCCTAGTCTGTCTGTCTGTTTTTCTGCCTATCCGTCTTTTGTCTGCCAACCTGTCCACCTTCCTCCCTCAGTCCATCGTCTGTCTGCTTTGCCGTCTATTTGCACGCTTAAGTGTCAGTTTCCCTGTTGTCCCCTTGTCTCCCGTTGCGTCTGCTCCATCGCCAAAGGCGTCCTGTCTGTCTGCGACCTCCGGTAATCCTCGGTCATCGACTCTGTCTTTCCGATTTCCATCATCATCATCATCATCATCATCATCATCATCATCATCATCATCATCATCATCATCATCATCATCATCATCATCATCTTCTTCTTCTTCTTCTTCTTCTTCTTCTTCTTTCTCAGTCGAAATTAATCGCATTTCATCCCATTTATCGGCGCCCATTAAGCAACCTTCCAGGCCACCCGACCGATCGTCTGGTCCGGTCGCAACGCAAAGCTCCGAGAGGCTGCAGTACCCCCACCCACCTCTTCCCGTCCCGGTTTGGCCTGTTTCCTTCTCGTCCGTAAAGACGGTGGTGGGGAATTGGAGGGTGGGTGGGGGTGGAGTGAGGGGGTATTTCGCCGGACGTTTGAGTTTGCCTCGGGGCGTAGTTGCGGAGGTCATTTTGTCTAATGGTTGGCCAGTCATTTGGAAGTCTTAGCGTCTATCGTCAATAGAGACAAATTCGATTTTCTTCGTCTGTCGGACGAGACAGATTCGACGACGAAGGTGGGGATGGGGAGGAGGGGTTGGGGGGGGGGGAATTGTGGGACTGTTGCATATTTTTAGTATGTTCTTTCTTTGCGTTCTCTGTCTGTCTGTCTGCCTATCTGTCTGGCTGTCTCTCCACTCCCTTTTGTTCAAATTTGTATTAGGAGATTTGGTTTTGTGCGTCAAACACGGCTTCATTAGCGTCGCCACGGGGGAGAGGAATGGGGCAACTGCCCCAACCCCCCCCCCCAACCTGCCCCCGTCCACCTACCCGATTCGCGCAAATCCGGTGAGAAAGCTTTTTTGTGGAGGGGTGGGGATGGGCAAGGAATCTGACACGCCAGCCCCCTTCTGTCGACTTTCAGAAGTGTTTAGACTTTAGAAGAGAAGCGGACGCAGAAGCAGTGGCGTAGCCAGGTTTTAGCGCAAAGTCTGCGGCGAGCATATTAAAATGCGCCAGTTTGTTTAATTTCTAATTTATTAAATTTCCGATAAAGCGCCTTTGTTCAGAAAATTTACTGTGCGACAAATTCTCAGAACGTCTGTACAGTGGCGTAGCTAAGAGTGCAGGGGAGCTGTCTCTCCCCTGTCTAAGTTTTAAGTAACTGGAATCGCAAACTAGTATTTTGGATTGCCATTTCTTTTGTCGTTCGCCAGGTGGCCGGCCACCTGGCGAAATACGAGCGTTTGTAGAATAGAATAGAATATGTTGCGTAAGGTGAAGACGCCGATGAAGAAGATAATTAATTCTTTCTAACTATTTTGTGGATATTCATGTCATCGAGTAGGGACAGTAGCTGGAAAAGAAAGTGCCAGGAGCCAGAGATAATAGAGATTGGGATATCATGATGAGCTACTGGCGCTGCCACTTTACTAATAGGCTAAACATTAATTTAACTTAATATCTACCGCAATAATAATAATAATAATAATAATAATAATAATAATAATAATAATAATAAAGATACTACGAAATTTGATACGTTCATAGATGTGAAGTTCTAACGTTGGCTGATGATACAAATCAATGACAGATTTTCGGCGGCTAGTCGGCTAGCCGTAAAATTTACGGATAAAATTCGGATAATACCAAAAAACTCGGCTAGCCGGCTAACAGTGGCGGCTGAGGGGTCTAGCGACGGCCAATTCGTCTACCGATTTCTACTCGGGTCTGGGAAAGATTTGTAGATTTCTATATTGAAGTGCTTGTCGGTTTAATCGCTAGATGGCGGCGTGAACACATAGACGTGACGTCATAAATTGATACAAATAGTTACTCTTTCGATTAAACTGGTCTTTTGCAAAAATTTGTAGTTTTAAAAAATAATTACTTTCTAATACATACAGTGGCGGCTCTAGGATTTGGCAAGTGGAGGGCCGCTGGGGTGGCAACTTCTAATCATGGGGCCAACCATTTGTTGTTTAATGTATGTAGCATTAAGTATAGGGTCCCAACAGGGGGGCAACTGGGGGGAGGCACTCAATAGGGGGCATGAGCCCCCCTGACAACCCGGTGGAGCCGCCACTGAATACATAACTGAATTTGCTTATTCGGAAGCCTGCTAAACCACCTGTTACATTTATTTTAAGAGTTACCGTGATTTTCGACCGGACTGCCCGGACCCTATGATTTTTACAAACAAAAATGCCAGGTGCGGGCAATGTGGAGGTGCGGGCAATCTGATTCAAATTCTACAGAAAACGTTGACAAGAATGCAGCTCTTTGTTATTCATCTCCTCATATTTTCCCACCCATTTCCATCCCCTAGGCTTCACCAATTTGATTTGGTCATGGTGCTCAAACGCAAATGAACTCAAGAAGGCATTTTTGCCCTCTCCCAATACAGCAATTTCCGATGCATGACTGATTCTTTTGTTGGGAGGGAAGATTCCCCCAACAAAAAAAAAACTCATAAAGCCCCGGGCAAAATCAGGTGGGTTGTGACAGATTGCCTGATCACCTTTTCCCCTACCAACCTGATGTGTCCTTGTAAGTCTGGCATCTGACCCCCCCAGGCAGCTGACCACCCCCGGGCCGCTGACAACCCTGGGCAGCTGACGCCCGTCTTAATCTTGTACCCAGTACACTGATGGCATTTCGGATACAAAGAGAGACAAGGATGGAGAAAACCAGAGAAAAAAAGGCTACTATGATTTCTAATACTTTGACAAGACTCTCCGCCCACCTCGCCTGGGTCAACCTCTCCCGCCCCGTGATGCCGATCCCGTCCTCGAAGAAATGCTTTTTCTTTTATCTCCAATCCCCGCCTCGGGCCGCCTGTCACCGTGAATGAGAAGGTGTTGGCAAATGGAGGGTGCGGGCTGTCTGCAAAGGTGCGGGCTTTCTGATTCATATTTTACAGGATGTATATTTTTTGCGGGCTTGTCCACGGGTGCGGACTATCCGCCCATTGCGGGCCCATGGCAAAATACGGTATATGACTGAGGACCATCCCATCGGACCCTATGATCTCTTATTGTGTTTGTGTGTGTGTGTCTGTGTGCGTGCGTGTGTGTAACATTTGTACTGCGAATGAACGTTGACAAGACTATAATTAACTGTTATTCAGTGCGGAAGATATTTTTCGTTGGGGGTCTCGTTGGGGGGAGGGCATATCCATTTGATTTGGTCCGGTTGGAAACGCACAGTCGAATAGCAGCGGCCATATTTTCGCCCTGTCGCCACGAATTTACCGACGCAGTGTTTTATACAGGCCTGTTAGGAGGGAAGATTCCCCCCCCCCCAAAAAAAAAACTCAAAAATCCCCCACCAAAAAAATCCCAGCACTTACACACATTTTGCATTGAACTGTGTCTTTTCCCCTCCAACCAAATCGATTCCCTCCCCAAAGCCTCAATCCCCAAGGCCTGGAGTCTGGATAAAACACTGTACCGACGTACGCTGAATTAATCTTGTACTGTTGCGACCGCTAGCGCTTCTGGTCTATCGTCGAGTAGACAAGGATGGATAAAACGAGAAAAAAAACACAAAAACTATTATTTCTAATACTTCGAATGAGCATTTGCGAAACTGCGACGCTTCATGAATATTAATTAGCACGTCATGAATATTAATGAAGAAATGCTTATTCTTTTATCTCTGTGCTGCAGTTGTACGCAGCGTCCAATGGGCTTTGGTTTCAATGCGTTGACAAATGGATTGGCCAAACGTCTGCAAATGCTGGCGTTGAGTTGACCTGTCGCCCTTCGTACATTGATTTTCAGGCTTGTCCACGGGACAGGTTTTTCTGTCCCATTCCCATCCCATGGCAATCTATGCTTGTCCCATCCCATCCCATCCCATCGTCCCATGGGATTTTCCGTTATAATATTAATATTAAATAGTATTATATAAGTATTAAATATAATATTTAATATTAAATAATTAATTAAAATTAAATCATGTGTAATACAGTTCAAATGAAATTATGAATTAGGAAATTTATGAAAGTTTACGTTTAATGTCTACTAAATAGTACAACATGTAGGCCTACAAACTTCTACAAAGAGACATGTAGCCTAAAGCGACATAGTCTATTAACTCAATTAACTTTTATGTCCCACCACAAAATATGGATGCAAATATTATGAATATATGAAGACAAAGAAGGGTAAAAAGCGTCTAAAAGGAAAAAATAAATTTAAACAACGTAAAAGTAGCTCTGCCCCATGATTCCCATGGGATGAGACGGAACAGTGCTGTCCCATCGCATCCCATGGGACGAATCCCATGGGATTCCCATGGAACGTCCCGGCCCATGGACAAGCCTGTTGATTTTCCTGCATTCGACGCTGAACTGATCAGCAAAAATGCATTTCTACAATCATTAAATGCTATTGCTGCAGATATTACAGCCTTTTATTGAAATTATTATTGCTGAAGATACTGCTGCTGCTGCTGCTGCTGCTACTGCTGCTGCTGCTGCTGCTGCTGCTGCTGCTGCTGCTGCTGCTGCTGCTGCTGCTGCTGCTGCTGCTGCTGCTGCTGCTGCTGCTGCTGCTGCTGCTGCTGCTGCTGCTGCTGCTGCTGCTGCTGCTGCTGCTGCTGCTGCTGCTGCTGCTGCTGCTGCTGCTGCTGCTGCTGCTGCTGCTGCTGCTGCTGCTGCTGCTGCTGCTGCTGCTGCTGCTGCTGCTGCTGCTGCTGCTGCTGCTGCTGCTGCTGCTGCTGCTGCTGCTGCTGCTGCTGCTGCTGCTGCTGCTGCTGCTGCTGCTGCTGCTGCTGCTGCTGCTGCTGCACTGCTGCTGCTGCTGCTGCTACTGCTGCTACTACTACTGCTACTACTGCTACTACTAATGCTGCTGCTGCTGCTGCGCTGCATTGACTGGACATACAAAACGTAATGTATTTGGTAAAGTAACATTCAAATGTCTCTAAGTACAATACAGGCAAATATAGGCAACGGCAGATGAGAAAGATCGGGCCCTAGAGACTAGAGAGTAGTGACAGTCATGATAATTTCGCTATTATACCGGTTAATTTAGTGATGCTTTAATATTTCCCGCACACACACACACACACACACACACACAGAGAGAGAGAGAGAGAGAGAGAGAGAGAGAGAGAGATCAGAGAAGGATCCAATAATGCTTTTCTGACAAATAGATGACAAAAGTTTTGAGGACGTGTAATGAACGCCCAGTGGAACGTCGACGATGGAAGAAGATTAAAATGGAAGATGGAAGATGGAAGGCGGAAGATGGATTGCGCCGCTGCCGGCCGGAGTCCGGAGAGAGATGGATTCAGAGAGGAGGAGGAGGAGGAGGAGGAGGAGGAGGAGAGGAGGGCGGGAGAAGTGGGCGATCCAGATCCGCAGTCCGCATCAATATTCATGCGACTGATAATTCCGTTGACGTGACTGTTATTAAAAGTCGTCGGAGAAGGAGAATTTCTCCATCGGAGAACGAAGTGAACGCGTCGAAAGAACACGACGATCAATCGTTCACACGAACACCAGTATCGAAAAATACACAGCATCATCATCATCATCATCATCATCATCATCGTCATCATCATCATCATCGTCGTCATTATCATCATCATCATCGTCGTCATCGTCGTCATCATCATCGTCATCATCATCATCATCGTCATCATCATCATCATCATCATCATCATCATCATCATCATCATCATCATCATCATCATCATCATCATCATCATCATCATCATCATCATCATCATCATCATCATCATCATCATCATCATCATCATCATCATCATCATCTGTTTCTCTGTCTGTTTCTGTCTCTGTCTCTGTCTCTGTCTCTGCCTCTCTCTCTCTCTCTCTCTCCGTCTCTCTCTCTCTCCGTCTCTCTCTCTCTCTCTGTCTCTCTCTCTCTGTCTCTCTCTATTTCTCTCCCTCTCTTTCTCTCTCCCTCTCTCCCTTCCTCTTTTGGGTCCTGCCTTCGGCGTTTGCAGCCTTGGCCGCTGCTGCCGATGGAGATCGAGCGGCCCCCGGGCGGTTGGTTTTCCGCTCCCGTCTCCCCTCCCTCCTCCGCCAGTCTTCCCCTTCCCTCCATCTCTCCCTCCCTCCCTCCCTTCCTTCCTTCCTTCCTTCCGTCGACTGTTCTTGTTCCTGATTTCCGGAGCGTGATTTGAGCGGTCACGAGTCGGCGGATTTAGCGCGACCGGAACTGAGCACAGGACCGGCGAGCAAGTCACGCTCAGCTGCTCAGCTTTCTTTAAGACTATTTGTCTGACAGTCGGTTGGTTGGCAGTCGAGCGCGCGATTAAGAGAGAGAGAGAGAGAGAGAGAGAGAGAGAGAGAGAGAGAAAGAAAGACAGACAGACAGACAGACAGAGACACAGAGAGAGAGAGAGAGACAGACAGACAGACAAACAGACGTCAACTGTACGGAATCTGCAGTCCAGGCTCATCTCATCCACTGTTTCTTTCTTCATCGGATTGTTATCGAGATGAGTGGGTTTCTCGGAGTCTGGCTTCTCTTGACCGTCTCCGCAACTGAACTGCTGACCCTCTGCCAGACGTCGAAGGATTCGAAAGGTTAGCATATCGACACTCTCCGGACAGGCCCTATCGGAGACGGGGCCAGGCGGGCCCCTTGGCTCCAACTTCTGCTTGAAAAAAATTAGTAAAAAATACTGCAAATGTGTCGGTTGAAGGGGAGGGGGGGGTGCAGTCGCTGATGTAATGGCGTCGGTAAAATTGTCGTCGTTGGTTACTGGTAGTCACTATTTGACAGTGGCGTAACGTAGGGGGAGCGGGGTGGGGGCACTTTGCAGAGAGCCCCCGGGCCCCGTGAGAGGGGGCCCCCGAAGAGCGCTTTCTTTTTCTTTTTTTGCCCGTCAACACTATAGAAATAACGTGACGACCTTTTATTTTGCTCTTCAGCCACTGGGGGGCCCCCATATCAAAGATGCCCCCCCGCCCCCCCAAAGTCACGCTACGCCATTGCTTTTTGAAGGCATGGTGGTTCTCACACAGAGCATACCCTACTGAACCACTTTGAACTGTATTATTATTATTATTATTATTTATTTATTTATTTATTTATTTATTACTATTATTATTATTAACCTTCCGTATAAAAACCATTAGAGTGTCATTTTCAGAGAGACATCATCACTGTCAATTTCTAGCTCTTCCGTGACAAAGCTCCTTCTTACTTACTTACTCTTCTTCAAAGCTTGTTTTCGAGACACCAAATGTCGCATCCTTTAAACTGACAGTTGACCTTGGTCAGTGGCCTTGTCGCCTACCTGCCTCCCTTTTCCCAGGTAGTTTCGATGGTCAGCAAAATACTCGCGAGCGACGAGAAAGGTGAATACAGTTTTATGCAACCGATTGACCAGTTATTCTGAAACGTAAAATTGACCTGTAAATAATTGGACCTGATGCAAAGTTAGGAATAAATAAATCCGGTGTGGCATCTGTATAAGGGAAGGCGAAATTCCAGGTCACCACTTACCGACCCCCCCCCCACACACACACGGGTCCCGTCGAAGACTTCCTGTCCAACTTCAGCACATATCAAGGGGGAAGTTGTAATGATGTCATTAACCAACATATTTACCTGTACAGCGTTCCATTAGCCATATTTTAATAGTGTATATAGTCATCTGCAATTATTGTTTACAGCAAAGTGCCAAAAGTTTTTGAGTTCTAATTCGTTAATCGCTCTAACAACCTATCAGCGGCGGTTTCTCTCTACCATCAGTGTTTATTCTAGCCACCTTGACATTGGGGTAGGGGGGAGTTTGAAATGTTTGGGGGGACAAGATTTGTCTCTCTACGCTTTGGGGGTTGGGTGGGGGAATTTCCATCCCCCAAGCCAACATATACAAATTTGGGGGGAATTTTAAAACTTGGGGAGGGAATTCCCCCCAAAACAGGCCTAGAATAAACACTGGTCTACCATAGTAAAACTAGACATATGGTGAGTGGTTTAAGGGGAAGTATAGATGTAGAAACTTTCTGTTATTTAGCGCCTGGAAGGTTCGTCCCCCCCCCCAACTATCAATACAACGACCGGTGAGGGCCGTGCGCGCCTTTACCATTAAGTTAAAGGTCGAAGTGAAGCGAAAAGAGTTGGACAGAGCCGTAGCTAGAGTATTCGGCGCCCGGGGCAAATGGTGCCAATTTGTCGCCCCTAGAACAGTCTAAAGCTGGCGACGACCTTTTCACGACGTTGAAGGAGTAAAGTATTGAAAAGAAGACTTAGTAGTGTGGCAGAATGCGGGTGATGACCATTTTCCCCTGTCATACTCGCCAAACCGTCGTGAATACAACCAACCATAGTTTCAAGCGCCCTTTCTCCCGCATTACGGCGCCCAGGGCAGCTTGCCTCTCCCCCTCCCGCCCCCTAGCTACGACTCCGGGTGAACAACCGATCCCTACGGAGTCTAGGACATCGAATGCGACGGCAATTCCGCCCTTTTAAAGGGCGCCTGAACACGGCAATGTGCAGCAGCAGCAGCAGCAGCAGCAGCAGCAAAATCGTTGTAAGCGCAGTTTCCAGGAGACAACCTTTAAATGGATGACGGATCTCTTGACCGTCGTCGCCGTGGATTTCCGTTTTTCCGACCGGAAGATGATCTAGACTCTAGAGGTCCAGACGACGACGGACTGGACCACAGGACCATAGGACCATAGGACCACCGGACGCAACAAATGCCAAGAATTATTCGGGGATTACGTCTGCAACGAAACACACTGACTGCCGATTTCCACTAAACGCATAGGAACACATTTGCCACAACGAAGAATGTGTGCGTGTGCGTGCGTGCGTGTGTGATATATATATATATATATATATATATATATATAGAGAGAGAGAGAGAGAGAGAGAGAGAGAGAGAGAGAGAGAGAGAGAGAGAGAGAGAGAGAGAGAGTGGTAATGGTTGTGACTGAGGACGCCACGGGCCACGGAAAGTTGAAAGCAATGGAAGGACAAGGCAGTGACAAACATCAATTATTATAAACACAACGGTCTGTACAGGGTGGGCCAATAAAACCGGGACCATTTTCTTTCAGTGTGTATAATATTTTCACAACACCTGGGTCAGAATGCATGAAATTTGGCGTATCTGTGCGTAGCCATATCTTGAATGCAAGCAGTGAAGCTTTTCCTGGCGCAAATCCTTTATTATAGGAAACGATCATCTTTATTTATTTTTTTGACTATGCTATTAAAAATTTATAGAGTTTACTCTACACAGAACAGACTGTAAATAAAACAAACGAGGACATCTCTGTGGTGCCATCAGGGCCATATTAAGGCGGGGCTGAGGGGGCTGAAGCCCCAGGCCCACCATAAAAAAATAGGCCCACCGTTTTTCTCAAGCGACGACCTTTTTTGCTTGTCAGAGATTTTCAGTGAAGGCGGCGGGAAATTTTACAAGGGGCAATTTTCAAATTATGGAAGCGACGACCTTTTTTACTTCTCAGCCCCAGGCCCACTCGGACCTTAATCCGACCCTGGGTGCTATCAAAGCAGAAGATAATAAGGAAAGTAAGACAATCTGTTAAAAACTTCACTTATTAATTTTAAGAATCGAACGTAGTTGCTGGTAATCTTGACGGACGCATTCTACGCCTATAGCCAGGGGACTTAGCGACGGGGTAAGGCCTATGTCAGTACATATACCTTCTCAAAAATCAATATATGTGTATATAAAATACAGTATACGTAGAACATATATTTACATACTTAGTCAATTTAGATTAAGTCAATTTGATTAGTTTATAATAATAATAATAATTGTTTTTTGTTTTTTCTTTTATTATTAAATTGACATATATATATATATATATATATATATATATATATATATATATATATATATTGGCTCTGATAATATTAATTAATAGTCATTAGTTATTAGTTAATTTAGTATTACCTTTTAATGTCATTGAATTCATTGTCTTCGTATTATTATTTTGATGTTATTGAGAAATAAATGATTCTTCTTCTTCTTCTTCTTCTTCTTCTTCTTCTTCTTCTTCTTATAATATATATATGTAACAATATATACCCCCACATTTATACCCCCACTCCCAAATCAAATTCCTGGCTACGTCCCTGCCCCTAGCCTGGTTTTCGCTTGGTGTCGCCGCTGCACTTTAGAATTTGAAAGCAAAACTTAAATGGAAGCATTCGGGATACAATACTGCAATGCAGTGGCGCCCCCAGAAATTTTTCCAGGGGGGGGACACAGTGGTCGCGGTTAATATAGTTTTCGCAACTTTTCAGGGTATTCAATTCCACAGTGGCTTCTCTTGGCCTCCCCCCCCCCCCAATGTGTGTGCGCCCACGCTGCAGATCGAGGTGTACCGAAATTTCATGCGTTTTAACCTATAGAGCTCGAGAAAATATTTCCATTGAAAAAAGGGTGGTACCGGTTTTTTGGCCCACCCTGTAGGTCTACAGACAGCACCCTCGTAGATCTGTATCGTACCTCCATGAGCAGTGTCAAGGGTCGCGGTTGAGGGCGGTGATTATGCCAATGGGTCGTTTATCATTGTTGCGGCGTTAAAAGAACTACGTTATAAGAACGTGTTTCAAAGGCAGAGGATTTCGTCCCCTCGACAGAACAGCGGGCGGGGAGGATGGGTGGGGTGGGGGTGGGGGGGGGCTTTTGCTTTTCGTTCGACGGAAAAGGGTTCATTAAAAATTCACGATGATTATAAATTGTGTGGTTTCGCTGAAGCCGGTCCTAATCGAGTTGCCAGTTCACGACGTTCCACTGAAGCACCCGCCCTTAGGCCAACTTGGCTTGTCAGACGATTTTTGCATAGGACAAGGAACGACCGAATAATGTTGGTCTTGTCAATGTACGGGCGGTGTGACAGATGGATAAACTCAGTGAAACTTCCAACAGCAGGACCTGTTTTAAGAGAAATTTATCACTGCACTAAACTCAGAAAATTTGCGGATATCCGCGCGAAAAAAACAAGCAGAAAAAGGTCGTCCGGAAAATCTATCACTGCACAAAAAACAGAAAAATTGCATTTTACCACTGCACGTTTTCATTTGATCACTGTACATTTTGTGTATCACTGCACGCTAAAACAGACCCTGTCTAATAGTTAACATCTCCTGAAGTCTGAATTGTTGACATAATTAAAAGACAGACATAATTAAAAGAGAGCATATAATATAATATAATCAGATCATATAATCTGATATGAGTGATCAGATCCGATTAGATCATTTGCATTGGTCTTGAAATTATGCTGCAAATAAACGAATTGAATAGTTAAGACAGGAGTTTTTTTAGCAAGTCAGGCTTTACAGTGACCTGACCTGACCTGACGAATGATTGGCTAGATGGATCATTTTGACAAAAGGGTGCTTATTAAATGGCGTTAGACTGCTAAAAATGAAGATTTATAGACAATCTCCTCCGTTAATAAGAAAGGCTCTAATGATGGCGGCGGAGGTGGTGGTGGTGGTAGGTAGGTTTGTTCATAGACCTGTCTCTGTCTCTACCTCTTGGTCCTGTTTCGTTGGTTTTCTGTTAGAAATTGTGGAATCGTTAATCGTGGCATCAGTGAGACTAACGAGAGACTCTTTTAGAATGTTCTAACGTTCTAAATAGAAGGATTAAGATAAGCAAGTCGATATTGTTCACGACATGTACTCGTACATCAGAAATGTGAGACTGAACGCAATGTTGCACTAATTTACGAACACTGTAGAGGGAGGGAGAGACAGACAGACAAACAGACAGACAGACAGACAGACAGACAGAGACACAGACACTGACGGATACAGAGACAGACAGACACAGACAGACAAACAAACAAAAAGACGTACAGTCAGAGAGAGAGAGAGAGAGAGAGAGACAGACAGACAGACAGACAGACAAACAGACAAAGACAGAGAGAGATAAATGGCTTCGATTGCGGTATATATCTGCGGATTAATCACTGGAAGATTCTCTTATGTCTAAGTGTGATCTAAATCTCTTCCTAGCGATGTCTTTCGCTGAACCAGTCGAACGCCGCTGACTTAACAGTATTATTTTCGCGTCATTTTGCGTCTCATTGGTCCGCCATCTTTGCACCTCTGATGCAGCTGCTGCGCTATCTTGATCGATCTATCGACTTCTGTTCCGAGATATCTGCTCCGTCCGTCGCCCTCTCTCTCTCTCTCTCTCTCTCTCTCTCTCTCTCTCTCTCTCTCTCTCTCTCTCTCGTCGTTATCTCCCTTATCGTCTTCCTGCTGCCACGCGACCGCAACCGTCGCCCATAACGCCCGGGTTTTCCTTTTTCTCTGAATGACTGTCTGTCTGTGTCTGTCTGTGTTTCTCGCGCGTAAAATAATGTCCGAAATAAGTAAGTAAGATCAGTGGCGTAGCCAGGATTTACCGAAGGGGGAAGTTACGAACTTCGAAAAGAATCGAAAAATTCCTGACAGGCAAAAAGGTCGTCAGTTAATAATTATTTATATTGTTACCATATGGCTAAGTTAGTTAGTCATATAGTTAACCCCGTAACCGTGTATTTAACTGCAACTCAATGTAAAATGGACAGATATATCCGTGACTCCCACTTAAGGGGTTAATAAAGTATGAGCTCGTACAGCCTATACAACTAAACTGATTTCTTGTGCTTCGTTTTATTCTTCTTTTGCTACCTCAACTTCGATTTTGGCGCCCCTTCGCCCAAAGAATAATAATACAAAGAATAATAATACGCAAATAAACATGTTTTTGGTCGGCCAACCAATGGGATGAGGGTGGAGGTTAATCCCCAACTCTCCCTTGGCTACGCCACTGAGTAAGATACGTCGGCATCGGTGCTATATCATCATTAAGACTGTGAGTCTGAAACGCGAAATTTATTAATGGTTATCGGTGCGTCGAAGCAATTTCAAGCAAAGGATAGAAATCTACGTAAGAGAACATCGCCTGAATTGCACAAAACCTTAACGAACAACGACCTATTCGTGTGGGAATATATGGGGGTGGAGGGCGGAGGAGAGGGGTGGGGTGGGGTGGGGTGACACGAAAAATTCACCCCGAGCGTCAGAACTTTCTTCTCTTCACCGTCGACCCCAGCCAAGCTTGCTGTCGATTATTTACGCCGTCCTCGAACTCTTGAGACGGCGCTCGACGGAAATCATGCAAGGGTCAGAGGTCAACGGTCAAGGGTCTGAACCTTCTTCTTTCCTCCTCCACTTCCCCCGCACTGGACCCTTCTCGGATATTCGAATAAGAATGAACAGTCTCATGTCAATCTCTTCAAATCTTTAGTCACATTGCCCTCACTGGCCATATATATATATATATATATATATATATATATATATATATATATATATATATATATATATATATATGTATATATGCTGTATATAATTATGCTGTATATATGCTGTATATATGCTGTATATATGCTGTATATAAACTGTATAAACTGTATATATACAGTGTTTATATATAGTATATATATAGTATATATATATATAGTATATATATATATATATTGTATGTATATATCCACACACATGCGCGCGCATACACACATACTGTATATATATATATATATATAAATAATTATATATATAATATTATATATATATATAGTTTAAGTTTTTGCCAAAATCCAAAGGCTTTTTATGGCTCACACTGTAGTATTATTCTATAATAATAATATACGTTTACTTTAGACGTACATAATTTATTTAATTATTTAAAGAAATGTAGTAATCGAGATTTTATTCTGTCTGTTGTCTCAGAAGAACTTCGACATTCCGCGGATTCTTTGGCCGGAAATGACGTCACTCGTCCGACGAAAAGATTCGAAGTTAATTGCAGTCAATTAGTCAGAGCCGATAAATCGGCGCCGGTTACCATGGAGACGTCGTCGGATTCCGTATCCATGGAAACGCGGGATCGACCGACGGCGACGACGCTGTGCAGATATCTGGAGAGAGACGATGATGACGACGACGACGACGACGACAAATCGTCGGAATCAATTTCATTCGATGATAACAACGGCGAAATCGACGACGACGATGATGATGACGACGACGACGACTACGATGATGAGCCTGTGTTGTCGCCGTCGTCGTCGTTCAGATCCGTTTCCGGCGGCAACGACTACCAACTGTCGCCGTCGTCGTCATCACCATCGTCGTCGTCATCATCGGCTTTATCATCTCGCAACGACTTTGCGGACGACTACAAGTACTTCGGCAACGACGACTACGACGATTCTTATTCGGAGGAGGAGGAGGAGGCAGAGGAGGAGGATAAGGAGGAAAAGGGCGAGAAGGAGGAGGCAGAGGAGGAGGAGGAGGAGGAGGAGGAGGAGGAGGGAGAGAGGGGACTGGAAAGAGTACAGAGGGGTGGAGGAAGAAGGCGGAAGTAATAATGGAGCTGGAGTCGAGAGGAGAGTGCTCCAGGTGGAAAACGAAACCTACGAACAGGAACTGAACGGAAGCGCAACGGAAGAAGAGTCCAACCATTCCACAGCGGCCACAGGTAAGACTTACACAGGGGTCAAAGGTCAAAGGTCAAAGGTAGGGTTAAGGTCACGGTGCAGATCATCCCCGCCGGAAGGTTCCTTCTACTTCACGGTACCGCATTTTCTGCGATTTTCTTAGTTTATTACAGATCAGTGCAGTGTTTTATCCAGACCCCAGACTTTGGGGGTTTGGGGGGGGGGGATTGACATGGCTGTAGGGGAAGAAGAGACACAGTTCAATGCAAACAATTGTGTCACTGCTGTCACTTTTTTTTTTTTTTTTTTTTTGGTTATGTTGAGTTTTTGGGTGGGGAGATCCTCCCCTTAACAGGCCTGGATAAAACAGTGGATCTGTCGTAATGTCGTGAACAAACATCGTTGCGTTGGAGGTTGGGGGCGGGGGCGGGTTGGGTCGTTGACCATGAGGTCATGACCCCACTGGTTGTCGAAGCCTCCTTCTCAATGCGCTCTGTGTACTACAATCAAACCCGTTTTCTGTTGTGATCACGTGATGCTCCTTGATCTTACGACGAGCGATGGTTTTGTTAGACTGGATCTACCGCGACACGTTCTTTGATTATGACTACAAGGACGACAACGACGACAACAACGACAACGACAACAACGAAATGATTAAGTCAAACGATAATTACTACCAACGGTCTTTCCAGGACTCAAATTCCCAGAACAACAACAACATCTGGAACACAAATGACAGCTCAGGTAATTATCATCATCGCCGTCGTCGTCATCATCATCATCATCATCAGCTGCAGCAGCAGGCGTACCGTCATTATCATCGCCATCATCATTTTCTGACCTTTAAGCAAAAATATTACTATTATTAATTATTATTATATGATGTTCATGATGTTAACCAGAGAGAGAGAGAGAGAGAGAGAGAGAGAGAGAGAGAGAGAGAGAGAGAGACAGACAGACAGACAGACAGACAGACAGACAGACATACAGACAGACAGAGACAGAGACAGAGTAAAAAACTAAATTTCGGTTGCGTTTCGTCGAACTAACTGTTGCGTCGAAAATTCAATTATTCGTAAATCGCGTGCGGCAACAGCCTTAAGCCGTCTTCGTCCGTTCGCCGTGACGTCATCATCTCGAGATCGACGACCAATTAGCCGGGTCGACCCACCGGCCGGCCGACCGACCGACCCACCGACCGACTCGGTAGTAGTCACGTGACGTCGTTCGAATGCTGCGACGACGGGTCAGTCTTGAGCTGCGGAAGATTAACCGAGACGAAGACGGAATACGGGACCGATGGGGAGGGGTGGAGTTTCGGGTGGGGAGGGGTGGTCTCGTCGGACGGGGGTGGGAGGGGGATGGGCGATGAATTAACCGTCTCCGGTTGATTTGGTCGGCGGACGGAGTCCATCACTCGACAAACGGGCTTAGGATGCGGTCGACCACATCGTCGGATGGCCCCCATCGGTACCCAGCGGCGAATCCTCCATTCTTTTTTTCTTCTCCTTCTCCTTCTCCTTCTCTTCCTCCTCCTCTCCTCCTCCATCCTTTCCTTCTCTCCGTCTCTTCCTTCTTCTCCTCACGCTTCTCTTTCTCTTCCTCGTTTTTCTTCTTCCTCCTTTTCCTCTTCTCCTACTCTTTCTCCCCCTCCTCCGCGCTCCCCCTTTCACATCCTCCTCCTCACTCTCCTCACTCTCTTACTATTCTTTTCTGCCTCCTCCTCCTCCTCCCATTTTTCACTCTCCTACTTCTTCACCTTCTTCTTTCTTCTGCCCATTATTCTCCTCCTCCTCCTCCTCCTCCTCCTCCTCCTCCTTCTTCCTCTTCAGCGCTGTCAGCCCTCTATCGTCCAGTTTACCGTCGAACGGTGCCCTGGGAAGACGTGCCCTTGCCCTGTCCGCGCAGTTTATCCTCGCAGTAAGCGCCGTCTCAATGAGGGAGACCACCGAGCAGCAGTTTGCGGGAATTTATGCGCCGCTTCTTTAGACGACGCGCACGCAACAACGGCCGCCCGCATAGCGGAATCTATAGCGTTCCTCTGTGCTTTGTTTGGTCCATCGAAAATCGACCATCCAGTGGCGTAGCGTGCACTTGAGCCGCCCATGGCTCCTGGAAAAATGCCGCCTCAATTTGCCATTGCTATACCTGACAAGCAAAAAAAGGCCGTCGTCACTGAATTTGCCGCCCCTTCTATACATTTTGCCGCCCCCTTCGCCTTCGCCAAAACTCCTCAACAACCCTACAAACACCAAAAGTTCGCTTCCAAAATTTGCCGCCCCCATCATGTGTGCACCGCCCATGGCTAGAGCCACAGTAGCCATTGGGACGCTACGTCTCTGGGACCATCTTGAGGGTCTCAATGAGAGAAAATGGATCAACAGGTCTACAGGCCAGACCAGTGTTTTTATCCAGACTCCGGGCATTTTTTGGAGGGGAGGGGGAGATTGACTTGTCTGGATGGAAAGAGGTGCAGTTCAATGCCAAAAAAATCAGGACTTATATTTTTTTTGGGGGGGAGGGGATTTGAGGTTGGGGTTGCAGAGAATAGATAGCATATTGATAAAATGTTCTGCTCGCTTTGTCAGCTCTGGGAGATTTAGTTCTTGAAAGCTATTTCTTCTGCTTGGCAGTACTGTATCTCTTTAGTGTCGCTTTCATACCTCCTTGGAAACAATTAACTTCGTGTCTCATTGGAAACAATAAGTATTTTAGTAGTCGCGAGGGCGTCGTCAGTTCCCATGGCGACGGTAGCAGTGTTGCCAACAGAGGAAAGGAAATCAATGTTAGCCCATGGCATGGTGGTTTATGGCGGATATGTATCTTCTGCCAAAGAGTGCAAAGAAGTGGACAGACAGACAGACAGACAGACAGAGAGACAGACAGACAGAGAAAGAGAGATATACAGACAGACAGAGCCAGAGACACAGACACACACAGAGAAGGACGCCTAGAAGAGACGGGTTCGCAAAATAATTGATCCAACAAGGCGTTACTAAGCAACGAAACCGAGCGAAAACGAAAGTCTCCGGAATTTATCGACGAATTATTCCGAAGAAATATTCCGAAGAAGTCCGCACTCGCTCTTATACACAAATACAGATTTATACATTATACTTTATACTTACATTATACTTTATACATACATTTATACATTTATACATTTAGTTCTTATTATTTACGCCAGAGATTTGAACAGATCGGTATAAAGGCGGCAGTGCGTATTTTACCGACGACTAATCAGCCACAACAGTAGACAAGATGACAAGATTTCATATACGAAGCTGTCTGTTGCCGCAAGGGCAGTTCGGGTCGTCTCTGCCCCCCCCCCAGCGGTAGAACATGGCGGCGCACCGGCCATGGTCAGTTCGATAGCGATTAATTATACGGTGGACCCAATCATAGCGTACTAGGTCGAAGCCGGGTTGGCGCTTGCAGGGGTCTGCGATGAGGTGCTTGTTCATCGCGTCTTCAGACTGCCAACCCTGCTTCCCGAGAATCTCGAATGGCCTGGTCTTTTACGGATAGGATTTTGGAGTAAGTTTCATCGTCTTAGGGTCTTACCAGGGCGCGATTTGTAAGGGGGAAGGGGATTCCCCTCCCCCCACTGCCCAACTGCATCCCCCTACTGCTACATCCCCACCACTACACCTCCCCACTGCTACACTTCCCCAACAACTATACCCCCCCCCCCCCAAGCTCAACATATTCCCCCCACTGCTCCAGGTCGCAAATCGCACCTTGGGTAATAGGTTACAGTAGCAACGAAACGATGAAAGCGACGCATAATTTGTGTTATTATTTTTGAAAAATCAATCTTTCCCCCATTAGATCTACTGTATTAGTAGGCCTATTTACAGTAGAAATAAAAGCACTTTTGCAGCGGTAACATTCCGATCGATCGATCTCGAGGCTTTTTGGCGTCGATTTTGACCGACGGTCCATCTGACAACTGCGAGTCGTTTAGCTAAACCGACGGATGTTTCTCTGCAGGAGGACAAAGATGGGGAGGAGGCGGAGGCGGAGGAGGAGCGGGAGAGGGGAGAGCGTCGGCGAGAGGTCGTCAGGGTCACCGGAGTCACGTGTTTCGTTTGGGATGGATGGACGACGAACGCTTTCTCGCCAATTTCACCATCTTCGTCTGGATCGTAGCCGCTCTCGTCTTCGTTGCCATGGCAATCGCCGTCGTCAGATACAAACGATTCGTAAGTACAGTAATAGTAATATATATATATATATATATATATATATATATATATGGGGCTGTCCATTAATTGTGTCAACAATTTTTGGGGAATCTTTGACCCACTCCCCCTTGTCAACAACTGCCAACTTTCAGTTAACCCCCTTATAATTACGTCAAAAACTTTTGACCCCCCAGATCAATGACAGGTCCCAATAACAAGGTTAAAATTTTTTGCGATGATGACCATTTTTTCCCCTTTTTTGCTCGTCGAGTGTCAAAATGTGATGGTTATGACCTTTTTTGCCATGCTTTTTTCCATTGTAATAAGTAGTATTCCATGAAATTTCCTAGTTTTTGATTATTTGTAAAAAGTGAAATTGTTGACGTCAACTTCTCTTGACCCCTCGCCCTCCCCCTGTCAACAACTGTCAAACTTTTCAAACCTCCTCCCCCTCTAAATTGTTGACGTAATTAATGGACAGCCCCTATATATATATATATATATATATATATATATATATATATATATATATATATATATATATATATATATATATGCAACTCAACAACAGGCGCATTCGACTGATACATTGGCGTAGCCAGGGTTCCGGAATAGCGGTGGGAGGCTTTTTGACTTTTGGCTTGAACTTTTCGAGAAAAAAACTACAAGCAAAAAGAGATAGAGAGAAACGGTGTCAAGAGGCACATCGACTGTTCCAATCATTCTACCTGGTAGCCTAGTAGGCTTACCTACCTAAAAGTCTCCTAAATATAGAGCCTATTAAAATCGTCCCGGATTTTATCTGTAACTCCTTGCAAATGGACTGACTCTCTCTGGCAGTGGCGTAGCCAGGATTCTAGAATGAGGGCGGTGGGCATCACTTGTACAGGCGAACTTGGTCTGAAACGCCGAAAGGCTTCGAAGCGCCCATGACGTTTGGCACGGAGCCCGAGCCGCAAGAAATGTTAAATCGAATCTTTAGCTTTGGAGCAACCTACAGACTTTAAGATTAAGACAGCTTATCGCAAATCTCCCTTTGTCCTTCCCCTCCTCCCCCCGACAAAATCTTCTCGTCAGTTTTGTAGGACTTTCACAGCTCCCCGACAAAGTCTTCTCGTCAGTTCTGTAGTACTTTCACCACCCCCACGACAAAATCTTCTCGTCAGTTTTGTAGGACTTTCACAGTCAATCAATCTAGTCGAATGATTAACGATTTTTTTCAATATATCCTTCGGTTTTCAGGTCTTCTCTCTGATGGAACGAGTTCGCTACAACAAGAGACGAAGGGACGAAAGCGTGAACCGATCCGGCGCTCAAGAAGAATCCAACAACCTACTTACTCACGTACAAGTCTGACGTCATCGACCGCAACCGCATCGCATTGGACAGACGGCAAAACAGATGACGTCAGAACTACGTGTGGATTGACTGACTGACTGACTGACTGACTGACTGACTGACTGACTGACTGTTGGCCTATACAATGGACATACAGTATTGAGACAACTTACACGGTCACTTTTAGGCCTGAGAAAGACCGAGACATTTCCGCCTAAGGTCTAGTAAAATCTGTCACAAAAGATTGGCAAAGATCAAAAATCATCATCAGTGTTGAACTTCTATAGCGCCATTTTAGTAATGTCCTGGCATCAGTCCTCGATTTTAATCGCAACTCCCATTGTCATATCCAATAAGTGATTCCGATTTTCCAGTCCTGGCGGATAGACAATTTTAAGGAAGTTGCTTTGAAGAGATCACTTCAAAACTACACAGTACATCTTGGAACAGATTTTATTTGATAAGGGGCCATCCATAAATGACGTAATGCGATTTTGGCAGTTTTCGACCCCCCCTTCGTCACAAGCCAGACCCCTCAAATATGACGCAACAACGCGTTAATCCCCCTCTTCTCGTCTTTCGAAAAATCCTGACAGGCAAAAAGGTAATTCTCATCACTGCCCTTGCTCTTCTTTCCTTTCCATACGTGCTGACAAGCAAAAAAGGTCGCCACCTAAAAACTTTAGTATAAAAATAAAATTCATGTCGATATATTGCTCACATTTCGCTCTAGAACCCTCAAGCGCCCCCAATGTCAGAGGACTAGAAAAAGCCGTCACTTTCCACCGTATTAATGTGTCTATATTGGCAATTATAATAATGGTGGCTATACATTGTATAGATTTAAAAACCATTTAAAGTGATAGATATCCAAAATGCGGGTCCAGATTCTTTTTAGGCACCGACTGGGCTTCAATCGGTGCAAATATGAAAGCCCTACGACACCACAAATTTTCGTTCAAATTTCGAAAAAATACCCTGGACTAGAGTCCATGGAAAACTTTCGGCGACGCAAAAATTCATGTCGATATATTGCTCACATTTCGCTTTAGAACCCTCAAGCGCCCCCCACTGATGTCAGAGGACTAGAAAAAGCCGTCACTTTCCACCGTATTAATGTGTCTATATTGGCAATTATAATAATGGGGGCTATACATTGTATAGAATTAAAAACCCTTTAAAGTGATAGATATCCAAAATGCGGGTCCAGATTCTTTTTAGGCATCGACTGGGCTTCAATCGGTGCAAATATGAAAGCCCTACGACACCTCAAATTTTCGCTCAAATTTCGAAAAAATACCCTGGACTAAAGTCCATGGAAAATTTTCGGGCGACCCAAAAATTCATGTCGATATATTGCTCACATTTCGCTTTAGAACCCTCAAGCGTCCCCCCACTGATGTCAGAGGACTAGAAAAAGCCGTGACTTTCCACAGTATTAATGTGTCTATATTGGCAATTATAATAATGGTGGCTATACATTGTATAGATTTAAAAACCCTTTAAAGTGATAGATATCCAAAATGCGGGTCCAGATTCTTTTTAGTCATCGACTGGGCTTCAATCGGTGCAAATATGAAAGCCCTACGACACCTCAAATTTTCGCTCAAATTTCGAAAAAATACCCTGGACTATAGTCTATGGAAAATTTTCGGGCGACCCAAAAATTCATGTCGATATATTGCTCACATTTCGCTTTAGAACCCTCAAGCGTCCCCCCACTGATGTCAGAGGACTAGAAAAAGCCGTCACTTTCCACCGTATTAATGTGTCTATATTGGCAATTATAATAATGGTGGCTATACATTGTATAGATTTAAAAACCATTTAAAGTGATAGATATCCAAAATGCGGGTCCAGATTCTTTTTAGGCACCGACTGGGCTTCAATCGGTGCAAATATGAAAGCCCTACGACACCACAAATTTTCGTTCAAGTTTCGAAAAAATACCCTGGACTATAGTCCATGGAAAATTTTCGGGCGACCCAAAAATTCATGTCGATATATTGCTCACATTTCGCTTTAGAACCCTCAAGCGTCCCCCCACTGATGTCAGAGGACTAGAAAAAGCCTTCACTTTCCACAGTATTGATGTGTCTATATTGGCAATTATAATAATGGTGGATGTACATTGTATAGATTTAAAAACCCTTTAAAGTGATAGATATCCAAAATGCGGGTCCAGATTCTTTTTAGGCACCGACTGGGCTTCAATCGGTGCAAATATGAAAGCCCTACGACACCACAAATTTTCGTTCAAGTTTCGAAAAAATACCCTGGACTATAGTCCATGGAAAATTTTCGGCGACCCAAAAATTCATGTCGATATATTGCTCACACTTCGCTTTAGAACCCTCAAGCGCCCTCCCCCCATTGATATCAGAGGACTAGAAAAAGCCGTCACTTTCCACCGTATTAATGTGTCTATATTGGCAATTATAATAATGGTGGCTATACATTGTATAGATATAAAAACCCTTTGAAGTGATAGATATCCAAAATGCGGGTCCAGATTCTTTTTAGGCATCGACTGGGCTTCAATCGGTGCAAATATGAAAGCCCTACGACACCTCAAATTTTCGCTCAAATTTCGAAAAAATACCCTGGACTATAGTCCATGGAAAATTTTCGGGCGACCCAAAAATTCATGTCGATATATTGCTCACATTTCGCTTTAGAACCCTCAAGCGTCCCCCCACTGATGTCAGAGGACTAGAAAAAGCCGTCACTTTCCACCGTATTAATGTGTCTATATTGGCAATTATAATAATGGTGGCTATACATTGTATAGATTTAAAAACCTTTAAAGTGATAGATATCCAAAATGCGGGTCCAGATTCTTTTAGGCATCGACTGGGCTTCAATCGGTGCAAATATGAAAGCCCTACGACACCTCAAATTTTCGCTCAAATTTCGAAAAAATACCCTGGACTATAGTCTATGGAAAATTTTCGGGCGACCCAAAAATTCATGTCGATATATTGCTCACATTTCGCTTTAGAACCCTCAAGCGTCCCCCCACTGATGTCAGAGGACTAGAAAAAGCCGTCACTTTCCACCGTATTAATGTGTCTATATTGGCAATTATAATAATGGTGGCTATACATTGTATAGATTTAAAAACCATTTAAAGTGATAGATATCCAAAATGCGGGTCCAGATTCTTTTTAGGCACCGACTGGGCTTCAATCGGTGCAAATATGAAAGCCCTACGACACCACAAATTTTCGTTCAAGTTTCGAAAAAATACCCTGGACTATAGTCCATGGAAAATTTTCGGGCGACCCAAAAATTCATGTCGATATATTGCTCACATTTCGCTTTAGAACCCTCAAGCGTCCCCCCACTGATGTCAGAGGACTAGAAAAAGCCTTCACTTTCCACCGTATTAATGTGTCTATATTGGCAATTATAATAATGGTGGCTATACATTGTAGTACATTTTAACGTACACAAAAAATACGTGTACAGCGTCACAAATGGCCACAGTTGCGTGATTTTAACGCACATAGGCCTAATTATTACGTGGCGCAGAGCTTGGCTAGGTGGCGATCATTGAAATGTTGTTCAGCATGAATTCAATGATTGGGTATTAGGTATAGGTATTGGATTAGTATTATCCTACACTGCGAGCGAAGCGAGCGCGAGCGAAGCGAGCATCTTTCTAGTTGTATAGATTTACAAACCATTTAAAGTGATAGATATCCAAAATGCGGGTCCAGATTCTTTTTAGGCACCGACTGGGCTTCAATCGGTGCAAATATGAAAGCCCTACGACACCACAAATTTTCGTTCAAGTTTCGAAAAAATACCCTGGACCATGGAAAATTTTCGGGTGACCCAAAAATTCATGTCGATATATTGCTCACATTTCGCTTTAGAACCCTCAAGCGCCCTCCCCCCACTGATGTCAGAGGACTAGAAAAAGCCGTCACTTTCCACCGTATTATTGTGTCTATATTGGCAATTATAATAATGGTGGCTATACATTGTATAGATTTTAAAACCATTTAAAGTGATAGATATCCAAAATGCGGGTCCAGATTCTTTTTAGGCACCGACTGGGCTTCAATCGGTGCAAATATGAAAGCCCTACGACACCACAAATTTTCGTTCAAGTTTCGAAAAAATACCCTGGACTAAAGTCCATGGAAAATTTTCGGGCGACCCAAAAATTCATGTCGATATATTGCTCACACTTCGCTTTAGAACCCTCAAGCGCCCTCCCCCCATTGATATCAGAGGACTAGAAAAAGCCGTCACTTTCCACCGTATTAATGTGTCTATATTGGCAATTATAATAATGGTGGCTATACATTGTATAGATATAAAAACCCTTTGAAGTGATAGATATCCAAAATGCGGGTCCAGGTTCCTTGCAGGCATCGACTGGACTTTAATCGGTGCAAATATGAAAGCCCTACGACACCACAAATTTTCGCTCAAATTTCTAAAAAATACCCTGGACTATAGTCCATGGAAAATTTTCGGGCGACCCAAAAATTCATGTCGATATATTGCTCACATTTCGCTCTAGAACCCTCAAGCGCACCCCACTGATGTCAGAGGACTAGAAAAAGCCGTCACTTTCCATAGTATAGTATTGATGTGTCTATATTGGCAATTATAATAATGGTGGATGTACATTGTATAGATTTAAAAACCCTTTAAAGTGATAGATATCCAAAATGCGGGTCCAGATTCTTTTTAGGCACCGACTGGGCTTCAATCGGTGCAAATATCAAAGCCCTACGACACCACAAATTTTCGTTCAAATTTCGAAAAAATACCCTGTAAAATTTTCGGCGACCCAAAAATTCATGTCGATATATTGCTCACATTTCGCTTTAGAACCCTCAAGCGCCCCCCCACTGATGTCAGAGGACTAGAAAAAGCCGTCACTTTCCACAGTATTGATGTGTCTATATTGGCAATTATAATAATGGTGGCTATACATTGTATAGTTTTAAAAGCCCTTTAAAGTGATAGATATCCAAAATGCGGGTCCAGATTCTTTTTAGGCACCGAATGGGATTCAATCGGTGCAAATATGAAAGCCCTACGACACCACAAATTTTCGTTCAAATTTCGAAAAAATACCCTGGACTATAATACCCTGGACTGTCCATGGAAAATTTTCGGCGACCCAAAAATTCATGTCGATATATTGCTCACATTTCGCTTTAGAACCCTCAAGCCCCCCTCACTGATGTCAGAGGACTAGAAAAAGCCGTCACTTTGCACCGTATTAATGTGTCTATATTGGCAATTATAATAATGGTGGCTATACATTGTATAGATTTAAAAACCCTTTAAAGTGATAGATATCCAAAATGCGGGTCCAGATTCTTTTTAGGCATCGACTGGGCTGCAATCGGTGCAAATATGAAAGCCCTACGACACCACAAATTTTCGTTCAAATTTCGAAAAAATACCCTGGACTATATATAGTCCATGGAAAATTTTTGGCGACGCAAAAATTAATGTCGATATATTGCTCACATTTCGCTTTAGAACCCTCAAGCGCCCCCCACTGATGTCAGAGGACTAGAAAAAGCCGTCACTTTCCACCGTATTAATGTGTCTATATTGGCAATTATAATAACGGTGGCTATACATTGTATAGATTTAAAACCCTTTAAAGTGATAGATATCCAAAATGCGGGTCCAGATTCTTTTAGGCATCGACTGGGCTTCAATCGGTGCAAATATGAAAGCCCTACGACACCTCAAATTTTCGCTCAAATTTCGAAAAAATACCTGGACTATAGTCCATGGAAAATTTTCAGGCGACCCAAAAATTCATGTCGATATATTGCTCACATTTCGCTTTAGAACCCTCAAGCGTCCCCACTGATGTCAGAGGACTAGAAAAAGCCGTCACTTTCCACCGTATTAATGTGTCTATATTGGCAATTATAATAATGGTGGCTATACATTGTATAGATTTAAAAACCATTTAAAGTGATAGATATCCAAAATGCGGGTCCAGATTCTTTTTAGGCACCGACTGGGCTTCAATCGGTGCAAATATGAAAGCCCTACGACACCACAAATTTTCGTTCAAGTTTCGAAAAAATACCCTGGACTATAGTCCATGGAAAATTTTCGGGTGACCCAAAAATTCATGTCGATATATTGCTCACATTTCGCTTTAGAACCCTCAAGCGCCCTCCCCCCACTGATGTTAGAGGACTAGCAAAAGCCGTCCCTTTCCACCGTATTATTGTGTCTATATTGGCAATTATAATAATGGTGGCTATACATTGTATAGATTTAAAAACCATTTAAAGTGATAGATATCCAAAATGCGGGTCCAGATTCTTTTTAGGCACCGACTGGGCTTCAATCGGTGCAAATATGAAAGCCCTACGACACCACAAATTTTCGTTCAAGTTTCGAAAAATACCCTGGACTATAGTCCATGGAAAATTTTCGGCGACCCAAAAATTCATGTCGATATATTGCTCACATTTCGCTTTAGAACCCTCAAGCGTCCCCCCACTGATGTCAGAGGAATAGAAAAAGCCGTCACTTTCCACAGTATTGATGTGTCTATATTGGCAATTATAATAATGGTGGATGTACATTGTATAGATTTAAAACCCTTTAAAGTGATAGATATCCAAAATGCGGGTCCAGATTCTTTTAGGCACCGACTGGGCTTCAATCGGTGCAAATATGAAAGCCCTACGACACCACAAATTTTCGTTCAAATTTCGAAAAAAATACCCTGTAAAATTTTCGGCGACCCAAAAATTCATGTCGATATATTGCTCACATTTCGCTTTAGAACCCTCAAGCGCCCCTCACTGATGTCAGAGGACTAGAAAAAGCCGTCACTTTGCACCGTATTAATGTGTCTATATTGGCAATTATAATAATGGTGGCTATACATTGTATAGATTTAAAAACCATTTAAAGTGATAGATATCCAAAATGCGGGTTCAGATTCTTTTTAGGCACCGACTGGGCTTCAATCGGTGCAAATATGAAAGCCCTACGACACCACAAATTTTCGTTCAAGTTTCGAAAAAATACCCTGGACTATAGTCCATGGAAAATTTTCGGCGACCCAAAAATTCATGTCGATATATTGCTCACATTTCGCTTTAGAACCCTCAAGCGCCTTCCCCCCACTGATGTCAGAGGACTAGAAAAAGCCGTCACTTTCCACCGTATTAATGTGTCTATATTGGCAATTATAATAATGGTGGCTATACATTGTATAGATATAAAAACCCTTTAAAGTGATAGATATCGAAAATGCGGGTCCAGATTTCTTGCAGGCATCGACTGGACTTTAATCGGTGCAAATATGAAAGCCCTACGACACCTCAAATTTGCGCTCAAATTTCGAAAAAATACCCTGGATTGTCCAGGAAATTGTCCATGGAAAATTTTCGGGCGACCCAAAAATTCATGTCGATATATTGCTCACATTTCGCTCTAGAACCCTCAAGCGCCCCCCACTGCTGTCAGAGGACTAGAAAAAGGAGTCACTTTCCACAGTATTGATGTGTCTATATTGGCAATTATAATAATGGTGGCTATACATTGTATAGATATAAAAACCCTTTAAAGTGATAGATATCCAAAATGCGGGTCCAGATTCCTTGCAGGCATCGACTGGGCTTCAATCGGTGCAAATATGAAAGCCCTACGACACCAATTTCGTTCAAATTTCGAAAAAATACCCTGGACTATAGTCCATGGAAAATTTTCGGGCGACCCAAAAATTCATGTCGATCTATTGCTCACATTTCGCTTTAGAACCCTCAAGCGCCCCCCACTGATGTCAAAGGACTAGAAAAAGCCGTCATGACTTTCCACCGTATTAATGTGTCTATATTGGCAATTATAATAATGGTGACTATACATTGTATAGATTTAAAAACCCTTTAAAGTGATAGATATCCAAAATGCGGGTCCAGATTCTTTTTAGGCACCGACTGGGCTTCAATCGGTGCAAATATGAAAGCCCTACGACTCCACAATTTTTCGCTCAAATTTCGAAAAACTACTCTTTTTCGGGCGACCCAAAAATTCATGTCGATATATTGCTCACATTTCTAATTTCCAGATCCCCTCCTCAGTCGTCACACCTGTTTGACCCTCCCTCCCCCAAGTGCGTTACGTCATTTGTGGATGGCCCCCAATTATAATAAATCAGAGTAGAACATGTAAATATTTGGTGGTCCTATAGCTGTTTCCTTCTACCAGCAGCTGTTGCACACTGTACTAAGTTGCCACTCTATAGACCTACACAGTGTTGATTCTAGCCACCTTCACATGGGGGGAAGGATTTTGAAATTTTGGGGAGGGGACAAGGTCTGAGTCTCCAAAAACCTTGACAAGCAAAACAAAAATGCTTATCTTCATTTTAAAATGTGGTGACAAGCAAAAAAACACCCTTCCGAGCTCCCTAATATTTTTTACCCTTCTCAAATGCCTTGGCAGATAAAAAAATTGTCATCCTTACAATTTCCCCTCTCCCAAAAAATAAAAGTCCCCGTCGTCACACTTTGGGGGGGATTTCAATCCCCACATGCAACATATAAAAATTTTGGGGTGAATTTTTAAACTTTGGTGGGGGGCGATTCCCCCAAGTGAGCGATACTTTGCACTTTTGAGCAATCCTATAAAACTGTAATCTCACAAGCTATGTAAATATTGAAACTAGTATTTAGTTATTTAGTTATGTAATGTGTTCACGCAGTCTTTTGACTAGTCACCACAATAATCTTGACTTTACTTACTTACTTACTTTAATTCAATTGACATAACACTGTGGTTCTGTTTTTAGAATAGAACAAAGTCAAAATATGAATCTGCTTTGTATAACAAAGAAATCTAAACAAATGATGTACACTCAATTTTTCTCAGTTTCTTTTATGGGTTTTACAGTACACCATGCTGCAATGTAGAGAGGCTCACAAATAATATTGTTTATATTGCATTTCCCCTGATCTTTAATCAGACGCTAAGCAAAATTTCAGTTAATATAGAACATTAAATCTGGATCTGCATATAACATCCAATGATAAGTTAGAAATGAAAAATTATCATGTAATCGAATAAGGTATTCTAAATAAATAATCTAGAAAACATTGCCATTCATTTCTGTACACTTTTCAAACAGCTACATATGCATATAAAATTACATTGGCTGGTCAACTAGTCACCCTGTGGCACACACAAAAGGATCAGGGTACTAGGCTCCAATGTTAGAAATTGCATCCAAAATGATAGGCACTCTGAGGAAGATATCAGCCGTTCTCAGAGTTCAAACATGATTGGCTAGAATCTAGATCATCCCTTATGTGCAGTGATAAAACGAAAATGTGCAGTGGTAACACGCAATTTTCTGTACTTTGAAGTGGAGTGATAAATTTTCCGAACGACCTTTTTTGCTTGTTTTTTTGTGTGCAGATGTCCACATGTTTTCCGAGTTTAGTACAGTGATAAAGTTTTCTTAAAATAGTCCCTGAGTTATGCCTCCAATTGCAGTACAATCCGGTTTAAACCTACGTACGAACAAGGCAGACTGCATGCACTTTGAGAATAAATCTGTATATACTTTAAGAATATACTTTGCATACTGTGAATTGTGCTCGGTTTTTTTTTGCAGAGTCAAAGATAACAGCTGTAGTGGACAAAATGAAGTTGGAATGGAGGACTGTATGAGCGACAACACACGACAATTTCTATTAAACCACCTAAAATCCAGCTACCGTTATTATACAAGCACATAATTTACACAGAAAGCCAGTAACTGCATAGAGATACCTGTGAGGGTCCGTCCATATAGTACGTATGCATTGAGGGAGGAGGAGGTTTGGGATTTAGGAGATTTTGCATACGGGGAGGGGGAGGGGTCTCGACTGAATGCATATGTATGCACATATTTATAAATAGCATAAGTAACAATTACAAAACCGCTCAGTTAGAAGGCTCGTATATTCACGCGGTCAAACAAAGGGTCATGAGAACTGCCCCCATGGTTATTAAACAATTGGCAGGGTTCAAGACAATAACATTTGAATGTTCTATTGCATTTTTAATATAAACTTTAGAAAACACAGTATTGCAAAACTATAATCATTTAATAGTAAAACAAATGCTTTGTAACTATGGCCAAAACATAATTTTCACCCCATGATGGGGGTTTAGCTGAATTGTATGTAAGCATATGGAGAGGGGTCCCAAAAATGTATAGCATGCAACAGGGGGTAAATATAGGCCTGTTTTTTTACATACGTACTATATGGATGGACCCCAAATTGGCAATTTTCAGAGAAATTTTTAATATTTGTCCAAAAACTCGAAAAATATTCGTCTCCTCACCAAATTTTCCAAAACTCTGATGACATTCACTTGGCAAATTGGCCCTGAGCTGAAGAGCTGAGCAAAAAATCAGACACCTCAGTATACAAAAATCGACGTAGCGCAGACTTTTTCGTCTTCACAATAACTGCACAATTCATGATCGCCTGAATATTGAAATGTTCCTCGGTGTCCGATTACAAGAAAACGAAGGAAATAATTACACGATGATGCAAAGCCAGCCGCAAACTTAAAACGCTAGTGCCGCCTATGAATGAAAATATCAGTATCGAATTTACGCCTCTTTGAGGATCGAAGAAGACATTTGCAACTGTTGTTTGCTACACCGAAGAATCACGGTGTAAACAAGGAAGAAATTCTGGCAACAGTGAATTTTTTTCCGGAAGTGGAAATCCAATTTAGTCGTTTGTTTCGTCATCTGCTTTGGCCAGCGTTATCAGCGCGTGCATCGACTCCTGTTGCTCGTACTCGGGTACGCTGAAGCCTTGTACTGCGGGCTGTTCGAGCTCACCAGCATACTGTGCGTTGTTCTGCAGTAGAAGTTCGCTGGCCTCCACTAGAAAGTACGGTGTCTCGAAGTCGGTATTTGTGGAAACGTGCGAGCCCTCACTTTCCCTTGTACAGTTAACCTACAACGAATTCGAGGGCATGAAACGGCGTGGGCAGGTCCAGCGAAGGGGCACTTCCCCCCTCCCCACAAAAAAGCACCCGAAAAATTTTATTGTGACAATTTCCCACTGTGGTGCAAAGTCAAAAAGCTATAAAGTCATGAAAAAAATGAGTGTAGTTTTTCTTTCCTTTAAGCATCTTAACAATAATACCTCAATTCATATTGAAGGGACAAGGCATGGCAGAATGGCGAATGAAATGCAAAATGCCCCCAAACAGAATACCAGGATATGCCCCTATAAAACAGTATATTCCAGAAAACAATTCTTGCATGTATAATCACTAAATGCAGACTAGAGATTGCATATAACAGATGATTTGCCAAACAATTCCTAAGTAACTACATTGGACTGCACAATAATTTAAATTATGACATAGAGGCCTCTACACAGTAAAGTAACAGTCTTTGCACGTTAATCAAACTTAAGCAAGATAAGATGAAATTGCATAAGTAAGTCGGTTTTCTAATTTTGAAGTGCGAAAATAGGCTAATGAATGTATGCTTAGTTCAAGCACTTTGAAAACATGTCTTTGTATCAGATCGTTAAAATTGAATAAGAATTTTTAAAATAAATGCTTTGACTCATTATATTTCAGTGTCTCTCACTTAATAAGTTAGCTTTTGTATTTTACTGTAATTTCATTGTGCATCTAGGTCGCAATACTTTCCATTGCAATGATGATGATGATGATGATGATGAGAATTCTATGCTAAATTTTGTGTCTCTGAACTTCTCATTAAAGCAAATCATTCATATCCTGTCGCCAATGTTCGTCTTGCCGCTCAGTTCAGAGCATTTAAAACAAAAATTTCTAAATATTTTGGAATAAATGAGAAAACAAGATTACTTGCTCATGGATTATTCAATGTTTTCCTATTTACTATTCAACAACACGTCAATATTGTGCACCAAACACTCGTTGTTATTGTCCGTTTAAAGACGTTTAATGACCTTTAAGTACAATCTGCTTTACCAATTTACGCCGTGCTGTTGGATTAATTTAGTAACGGTGTGCACAGACGTGCAACTGGTGGATATACAGGGTGGCGCAAAAAACCGGACTAGTCACATTAGGTTTGGCTTTAAATATAGTTTTTTTTTGTGCCACCCTGTATATTCAGACTACACTGCCCAACCACTGGTCAATCGCTTTGTCTATTATATCCTGTCCGATCTGATCCCAACACAATGTTAGTAGCACTTCTTTCAGATGATCCACATCACGAATCTTTTGTTGTGGTTGGGCAGAATTTTATTGGTTATTCGGGCTAAGGCGGGACACATTGAACATCATTTGGACTAAGACTACCTTCCGTAGTCTGTAGCAAACTTTGTTTTAAGCGATTACATGACGCATCGTATGTTAATGTTTTAATTACGTCAATTTCGGGTCTACCTGTTTGTTACTGTTTATCTTTGACTCTTCGTCATGTGTTAGAGCAATGTTAATTACGTTAGATTTTTCGAATTCTCGAGTAAATCTTCTCAACTTTTGTATTTTTATTTCCTTCGTACCTTAAATTTTAAGAAAGTTACATCACTTCAAAATCGACCGATTTATTGGCACACCCTGTGTGTATATATATTATATATATATATATATATATATATATAAATTTTATATGCATTTTAAACACCAATAAGTTATGTATTTCTTTGCACATTTTTTCCTGATATTTAAAGTATAGACATAATATTTACAGTGGAAGCCATGCTATTGTTATAAAACATTTACAAAGTCCCGCATCCACACATTATTCTTCATAAAAAGTGCCAAAGTTATTGGCGTACAATAGCTTCTGGCAAGACGTGGCAACACTGTAGTGAAATTGAGTACATCCTTAGGTAGTCTTACGTGTATCCCGCATGCCTGAAGGATGTCGATCTTGCATATGGGACAGTTCCTGCGTTCGATCAACCACGGATCGATGCATGACTTGTGAAAAATATGCCTGTGCACAACAACAACAAATAATCATTTAACTGTACAGTGGTCCTTAACCTTTTTACGATCATGTTCCCCTGAAACAAGTATAAGAGAACGAAGTACCCCCTACCAGCGTACCTTGTCCCAGGACAAAAGTTTGCAATATATTGAAAATGCTTATAAACTGAAAATAATTATAAACTGCAACAAATGTCTGTTACAAATTGCCAAAAAGTGGGCTTTTTCTTTAAAAAATTATAATTTAGTACACATATTTCTCTACAGCATTTGTATAGTATACAGGATAACGTGTAGTAAAAGTCTTTAAACAGACAGTACTGTATTTCCGGATTATTCAGTACCCCCACAACGTTCTTCAAGTACCCCAAAGGGTACGAGTACCCCCGGTTAAGAACCACTGATTTAACATAACGCTAAGTCAGAACGGGTATCCAAAGCAATTACAAGAAAGCTTTGTGTATTATAACAATAGCTGAATGCCATATAAGGGGCCATCCATATATTACGTATGCATTTGAGGGGTATGGAGTAACTGGATTTCGGAGATTTTGTGCACAGATGCGTACGAGATGCTATTTGTACGTACGCATGGGGGAGGGTTCCAAAAATGTAAGGGTGCATACTGTTTGCATAAGTAATATATGGACAGCCCATAAATCATCTGGCCACCTGGTGATCAGTGCTGTTTTTAAGCCAGACCTTTACGCCATTCTTATATCCTGTGCATCTGTCCATCAAATGCGAAAGCCAGCTATGCAACAGAAACTCCTGTTGCGTCTATCAGAAGATTTACAGCTTTGGCCTCAAGGACTTAACAGTAACTGACAGGCCATGGAGAAACAATTTCACACCGAGATACGAAAGCCTTGCCTGTCCACAATCAATGCTCACTGCTTAACATTTAGTACTGCTGCATTATCACGGTACAGAAAATATTCAATTCAAAGGACACCGTCGTCCAAAATATCAAACACTTTCTTCTTCTTACTTACCTGCAAGGTAAGACCCGTATCGTCTCAAAGACTTTGTAACTTTCGACGCAGACGGCACACAAGTCAAAGTCTGGATCGGTTTCCTAAAAGTGCAGCGCAACACAGTCGCACACACTAACAGAAAAGCACGCTAAAATGCATCTTAAATTCTCTCTGCCTTAATAGAAGCCAATATGACCTACCATTCATGTTGAAATTAAATCAGCACACTACTATACCACCATTACCACATATCACTGCCAGGGTTATTTCTAGGATTATCAATTGGGTGGGGGTTGGTAAATTCTGGGGTCCCCTGCCAAAAAAAGTCTGACAAGCAAAAAAAGTAACCCCATAGCTGAAATTGGGAGGTGCTGGGGTGGGTGGGGGTGGGTGTCGGTCTCAATTTGGGGGGAGGGTTGGAGAGTGTTAGAGGGGTGTAAAAATATCCCTGATCACTGCCAAACTGACCTACAAGTATTGTACTGCCTAGCAACATCACATTACTTGTTAACAGCTCACAATCCTTACACAAGTCAGTATATTTGTTTCATAAAACTTTTTAAATCATTAGATGCACCAAATTTTATAATTCATTTACTTTGTTCATTAATCAGAAGCAGGAAAAGTTCCAGAAATGTTTATTACTAGTTATTATTATTATTATTATTATTATTACTACTATTAATTGCTATTACTATTTATTACTATTACTATTTATTATTATTACTATTCATTACTATTCATTTGTTAACAACAAAGCTAAAATTGTATAAATATATTAATTATTATGCTCATATTTTTCCCTGTAATTATTTGATTTGCTGATGGACTTGGAAATAATAAACTTTATATTGGATATATTGGATATTGGAGGAGAGTTCCTTTTTAGAAGAAACAATACAGTATAAACATTAATCAAAAGCACAGAAACAACATATACCCGGTAGTAAAAAGTCAAATATACACTCATACAAACACACAAGCAAGCATACACAAGCATACACAATCAGACACACAGCATTCTACTGCAGCTGGGCGCCAACACTATTACCGGGTACTCCAATTTCTGACTAGAATCCTGGTTAGCAGATCTAGAAACCAATTATATAAGATAGAACTGCTGATTTAACAGCAAACAGGAATAATTTAAATCCAACCTCAGAGATAATAATAATTATGAAATTTGTTTCTAAATTCTTGTTTCTTTACAAGCTCTATTTATTGCTGTGCAGTCATTATGTTTACCATGTCTGTGCTCTTTCCATGCATGATGTGTGTGTGCGCTCGTGCATGTGTGTGTGTGTGTGTGTGTGTACAACTGTACATGTGTATGTATGTGCCAAACTGATTCAAATCCAATTCGTAACATTGATATTTAAGAAAGAAATTTGTTATAATAATCAAAAAATTAATATTATTAATTAATAGTAAAGTGTTTGCTAACCAGATCTCCTCTGTGCAAAGTCCTTTGCTCCATTTTGTTGACAGCCTTCTTTGCTGCATTCAAAAGCCGTTTCTACACAAAAGGTGTCATCAAACCTTAACTTACATCTGCATCCTAAACTATAATATTTAAAATACAACTCAAAAGTTATACCTTCTCCAGCACATCAAAATTTTCAGCAAAAAGTACAAAATGCAGATCAACCATAAAATCAACATAATCATCATAATCATAACCACCACCAGCACCACCACCAGTTGGATTCAACACTTCTCTATCTGTTCTCTGTTCAATCAGTGATAACCTTCCACATCCCAAAGATAGCTTTTTGACCAATTAAGACCAGAGCCCAGTGTTTATTCTAGGCCTTCTCTGGGGGAATTTCCCCCCCAAGTTTTAAAATTCCCCCCCAAAATTGTTTATATGTTGGCTGGGGGATGGAAATTTCCCCCAAAAGTGTGGAGACTCAGATCTTGTCCCCTCCGAACATTTCAAAATCTCCCCAATGTCAAGGTGGCTAGAATAAGCACTGCCAGAGCCTCTGACTTATGGCGGGTTAGGTTGGGTCAGAAAATAAGTAAGAAATCGTAAGAAATCACAATGAATTACGGTGGGTTGGGTCAAGTAACCCTATTGCTTTTGTGGACTGGGTTGGGTCTGAATCATGATGGGTTGGGTTGAGTCTTAAAAAATGGACCCATGTCTATGTCTGGTAAGCCCTCGTTAAAAAGACGAAAAGTCGGCAATTTCTACCGAGAGCCGGTCCTTGGTGTGTGCATAGCGGAAGCGTTGGATGTAGTAGAATATCAGCCACGAGATGGAGATGACCATCAGAAGAATGAACGAAATCGACACAAACATGACCGACGTCCGGTTGACATGGGGGATGGGGTCCAGCTGAGCTCGGCTGAAGGAGATGTGCATGAGAACCTTCGTCCCGTTGTCCACCAACGCGGCCAGTCGTTCGCCGTCCTTTCGGCTGATAAAGATGGACACGACATCAGACACTGAAACAACAACAACAATCAATCAATCAATCAACTTCTATGGCACCACTTCGTAATGCATACATTGAGACGACTTCAGAAACTGAAAGAAAAATCACATGCACTGAAAGAACAAAAAATAAATCAATAAATCAACAATCAATAAAATTCTATGGCGCCACTATCATAATGCTTAGGGTACCAGCCAATAATAGGGTATCAGTCAATTCCTACTCTCAAATCCAATCTGAATAAGACCCACGTGAAGCCAGAAAGGTCTGTCAGATCACTGGGGGGGACAATCGAATGGGGATAGGCCACAAGCCAAACCGGTACGTTTTATGATCAGACCTACAAGATGATAATGTACTGGTTATACAAAGTGATGCTGGTAATAAATTTCCCACAATCAAAATAATTATTAGACATTAGGGCCAAATGAACATGGTGAAAAAAACTGAATGAAATTTTTTTAAATCTGAGAAGCTGAGCCACTAGCTATTCTACAATATATTCTATGATATCTGGTTAACAAGTACCTATGCAAGTATGGCAGAGGAAAAAGATGGCATAAAAGTCCGTAATAAAAGAACCCTGCTTTGAAAGTCACACATCCGAAACAATTTTTCCATATGCAAAACACACAAAGAAACAAAGAAACAAACAGAAACCAGCTCATTGCCCTAACAGCTCAGGCACTGAACAATGAACAATGTATTAGATTTACATTAGAAATATTTCAACATATTGAGTAACAAATTAAAGAAGTACATACCCTAATGCACCAACACATCCTGTTAGTTATAACCAAAATACATTAAAATAAACTGAACTTTTGCCAAAAGTTTAGTTTATTTTAATCAATTTTAAGCCTGCTGGCAAAAGCCTAAATTCATTGAAAACTATTTAATATGACAGATTATATTTATATTAGCAAATACGGCATTCACTGCAAACAGAATTTCAAAAGCAATGATACCAGAGCAGAGGTATTTCCTCGTGGTCACTGTTCTTTCAGACATCATAGGCAAAAGCACTATCCAAGCTCATAAGAGAACATACTCAATGCCAGAAATGCACAGTCTTTTAAACAGTCTTCTCAAATCTAATGCAGAGAAAAGAGAAAAGGAGGAGAGGATGGAACAAAGCTCTCCATTCCTACACTTAAAAGTTCAGATTATTTTTGTTATTCCATCACTATTATATATATATATAAATATTATTATTATTATTATTATTATTATTATTATTATTACTATTATTATTACAATTATTATTATTATTATTATTAGTAGTAGTAGTAGTAGTAGTAGTAGTAGTAGTAGTAGTAGTAGTAGTAGTAGTAGTAGTAGTAGTAGTAGTAGTAGTAGTAGTAGTAGTAGTAGCAGTAGCAGAAGCAGTAGTAGTAGTAGTAGTAGTAGTAGTAGTAGTAGTAGTAGTAGTAGTAGTAGTAGTAGTAGTAGTAGTAGTAGTAGTAGTTTTTGTTGTTGCTTTTAGAGCACCAATTTCACTGTACCAAAGATTCAGTCAATGATACAACAGCAGTCAAATGCATAGCAAAGATAAGGTTGATATCAGGGAAATCGTGCACAGTAGGAGAGAGTAGAAAGCGGACATACATCAGAAGGTCAGACATTCATCACACTTGAAACAGAGTGCTGCTATGGACTGCGATCCAAATTCCTCATTAACCCCTTAACTGGGTATTTAACTGTAACTCAATGTAAAATGGACGGATATATCCAGGGTCCCCAGTTAAGGGGTTAATCAGATTCTCATTCTGGCCTCACAATCAATTAATTTAAATCATGCAGCTAACCAAGAAATTAGCCCACAATTAGCATTGCATTACAAAACACAATAGCTATTAGCAAGTAAATACAAATCGACTTAAACTTAATTGCTTATATTATAGAAATTCTTCTTCCAAGCGTTAATATATATATACAAATATATGTACCGGGTATATATTGCATTATATACAAAATTACACAATACAGATTATAAATTATATTGCATTATATCTAAATCCTCTCTCTATGCTTTTTCCATGTCATACATACTAGCCATTAACACGATGGTCATTGCTGCAAAATTTATACCATGCAAACAAATACCAGGTAATTACGAAGTGCTTTTTTTCATGACATACAGTTGCTACAAGTAAAACAAGTAAAACACCAGCTCCACCGCCCCCCCGGTGGAAGCCACCTCCGACGCCCCACGACATGCCTACTCATGATGCCAATTCTAAACCTGCGGGATATTCTTATGGAAATGTTTAGTCGTCTGTTTGGCTGGCGGTTGCATGTATACCCACATTAAATAAACCATGATTCTGATCAACCTTACACATGCTTCCTACGCTCAGGCTTCGATCAATCACTCATGCACATTGATTATACGTGTACATGCTCCCCCCCTCCAAAGGTAATGATCCGATCTATCAAGTAAGCCACCTGGGGAGGGACATAACCTAAAGCATGGATCATACAACCGTGGACTACTAAATGAAGTAGTCCTGGATACAACTAAACTAAGCACACTAAATTAGACGAATGTCATTGCAGGAAAACATCACATTTCATGCAGATCTCTGTGATTGCCATGGCTGGACAGAATGTCCGCGGACATTCTGTCCGCGGACAAAATGCAAATACAGTGTACGATTGCCATATCTCCAGCTACTAAAATGCCCTATTAGAGTATTGCATTCAAAGATATTTTCCACTTTGTCTTCTTGATTATAAAAAAAAAAGGAATTAGGCAATCAATCTTTCTTGGTCACCATCCCAAATACTAACCAAGGTCCCCAGGGATCCAGGTGTGCCAAAGTCATTTCTGATGCTGTACACTCAAAATTCCTTTTTAGCATTGATGACAACAATGATAACATTGTATACAGCATGTTTCATTCATCTAGAAGCAGAAGTGGCTTTGGACATGATCAGTTAGTATATTTGACACACACACAAAAAGTTGAAATACCATATCTGATATTAATTACTTCTGCAACACATCAAAGTTGGTTCAGAATAATTTTAACATTTAATCTGTCAAGAGAGTGGATGGTGTGATCTGTGCAATCATGTATAATTCAACCTGGAAACAGCCTCAAACTTGTTTACACCAGAACACCTGAACTAAACTGGTTAAAGAAATGCAGGTGATAGAATATATATATATATATATATATAATATATATATATATATATATATATATATATATATATATATACACACAATGAAGAAGTTGATTTTATATATTATAGCATTCATATTGAATGCACTGAACTTCAGGCTAAAGTGTGACTCTGCATACAGGACAAGAATGCCTAAGGCTTCTAACTTCTGACCACCAGGAGCAAACTCAGGTAGAGGCTGACCTGACCTGACCTGACCCTAAATATGTGCAAGAGCTCCCACATAGTCAAGTCGGGGAAGGCCAGAAGCACAGGCCATGAGAGTAAACACCTTAACAAATACTTAAATATTTAGTATTTTCTGAACAGAAAGAATGGCTGTACTACTGTGGGCCATGTTTCAAATACCTCTTCATGCTACTGAACTTGTATACAATATGGGCATTAAAATACTTATACAGGTTTAGTTAAAGGACAGCATAAAATTTGTGAATGAGAAACTGTTACTAGCAATAGAAGTTAATTATTACAATCAAATCAGTAAAGCATATAAGCCTCTAGATTGCAATGCCTGTATGCACTTATCAGAAACATGCTGTGTGGCAAGTTTGCATGTTATGGTCTTAAATTGGGTAGACTGTAGAGAAATAAGCAATCACCAGTTTCATTGAAATTTCTGTTTAAAAAATCGTACATTTATATAGCGCCTTGAAAATAATGAACTAGTAATCAGCCTACAGCACTATGCAGACCACATTGATTTCCACTAAGAAGTACAGGTAAACAAGCGAGTGCCCTGGAGTTGAATCCAGGTTGACTGCAAGCAGGTCTGACACTCGACCAACCGAGCCATCGTGGTCAACTGGGCAATGACAAGAAGATCCCTCTGAGAAGAGAAAGAAAGAAGGGCTGCACAACAAGGAAACCTCATTTTGTTTCGTCATTCATCAGAAACTTTCTGCATTATCTTCACTGGACTGACATCTCACAGAGCAGCAAGAGAATGTCAACATATATCACTCTTCACTCATTTCAATATCAAAATCATCATTTAGGATGTTTCTCAGATAAACAAAAAATAGTTGGAATAAAATGTGAATTAAAAAGTGCCTGTGATCTGCTGAATACAGCAGTACCTCACAAGTCACCATACCCTCTCCAAACCCATTCAGAGCCTCCGCAAAATTACACCTCATACATACCTCGATCACAAATATTCCGCCAGTTACGTACGACAATGTCAAACATAAACGACTGAGAATTATACCCATGCAATACACATAAAACATGTTCCAAAAGAAAACACCCTCAGATTGTATAAAGAGTAGATACTTTAAGGACTGAAGGCAATGGTGTTGAATTGCTGCAGAATGACAGACAATCGTTGGAAAAGGAAGCTTCCTTCTCTCTTGTCTCCGGATTGCTGGGCAAGACGACGACCAAGCTCGTTTAAAAAACAAAGGGTGTCTTGATTTACGGGGCCTAGCGTCTCAAGTGCGATTGGCAGGAATGCATAAATGGGAGTCTGGGCTTTGATATTCTGCTGTTTTTCTAACAGCAGTGGCTTCAGAAGTGGATGGCAAACAGGTGGCAGAGACTGTGTCTGCCGCGGTTGTCGAGGGATCACAGTCATACCGTCTGGTCTTCTTCCGTCAGATTTGCAAAGACCAAGACCATGGGGCCCTTGATGGAAGGGAACCCTGCTCTAACCAAAGCCCGCTGTACCAGGTCGTTCACCACGGCATGATGAGCGGTATGACCTGGATAAAGGGAACAGGATAGCCCATGCAAGTCGTATATATATATATATATATATATATATATATATATATATATATATATATATATATATATATATATATATATATATATATATATATATATATATATATGAGTGTGCTGGTGCAGCGAACGACGTCAAATGAGTCGAGAATGAAGCTTCAGTCAAGTCGTCGAGTCCTACTGCTTGTCCCTCCTCCGTCAAAGACCTCCAAGTTTGGAGAAAGGTCATTCTCCAAAGGGAATCCATTACTTTGAAACTCGTTACCCGACGTTGTGTCGGAAGCTGTCTCTGCGGAACCCTTTCTTAGGAACTTAAAAACACACCTATTTAATATCGGACTTTACTGATAGAATTATGTCAAAGCGCTTTTGTTGTAGGCCTTAGCCTTGTTTACTGCGCTGGAGAAATTGTCTAGAAATAATAATAATAATAATAATAATAATAATAATAATAATAATAATAATAATAATATATTATATATAAATAAAATCAACTACCTGAGTGCTTCATTATGAGGAAGTCTTGAGACTGCTGCTGGTGGTTGTAGATAACAACGGCCGAAGCGTTCGTAAGTATGGCCGTGTTGTATATCTTGTCGTGGAATTTACACATGCCCCTCTCTACCAGGGCGATCCATCGATCCACGGCGGGGGCATTGACCGGCCGGGTGCACCCGTGGGTACTGTTGTCGGCGGACCTAACGTGCACCACCCAGCCCCACTCGGGATCCGTCCTGCTGTCCAATCCGTACAGTCCCATCTCGCTCTGCTCCAGGTACACGATACCGGTCGCCGGGTTCCGATAGGTTAGATTAACGTTGGCCCACACATGCCGCTGGGTGCCCACCCCGAAGTCCTCGCCCTGGCTGGAGGACGGCGATGCCCCCGAAGATTTCAAGACGGCCGACCAAAGCCCCAGCAGCAGCACGGCGATACGATCCATCGTAGAATCGTAATTATCGATTATTATAATTAACGGTTGATTATAGATTTTGTCGTTCAATTTTCCTTTTATAAAGGCGATCTATGCTGCGCAATTGCAACAACATTAATGCTTCGAACGACTGAGTGTGGATCAAAGTCCATCTAAACACTAAACAGCTGCCATTGCGTAAACTATGGAACCCTGCTGTTCATGCGGACAACAATAGACAGAACGAAGTTACGAAGGACGCCAAAAGCCAACAGAGAACCCGACTAATAAAGAGTTCACAAATACTATAGCGCATGATTTACTCGGAGATCATTAATTTTTGGCGAGGATCAAGGCTCGTGATCGTCTAGGCCCTCTAGGGATTATTAAGGAGTCGATAGTTTCTAATAGCCGTCGACTGGCCCACATTCTGTTTATAACTATCCTAAATTTAGATTAAGAACCCAAGAATAAGCAGCTACTGCGTTAACATTTATGAAAGCGCTACAGTTTTATCATTCATGAGATTTCACTAACCAATTATAACTAGGCTCAGAGGTAGCAGTTTAACTTAACGTGATTCAAAGTTGCTTTGGAGGCATTACTGCCTGTGTGGAAGCCACTAGGGGCGCTAACAGGGCTTGAACCCGCTACGTCAGCCTAGCTACCGCTCCAGCGAATATAGGCCTAAGGTCTGTACATAATCGAAGCATATAGGCCTACCTATTCCACTTTGTCGAATATCTTAAAGATATCTGACATTGCGCAATGTTAGCAGGGCAGAGCCGGCGCGTAACTTTCGGGCGCCTCTGCAATTTTTTTACGAGCGCATCGTTTTTGAAATGTCTTGACGAGCAGAAAAAGGTCATCCGTATATATGTTTGCCTCTTCAAATGGCCTGACGAGCAAGAAACAAAACAAATTAGGCTACCTAAGAATAAGAAAAATGAAAACTCTTAAATATTCGAGGCCGGCGGGGCCCCTGCGGCTGGCGGGGCTCCTCTGCGGCCGCAAGCTTTGCAGGCCCCACGCGCCGGCTCTGAATGTTAGCCTATCTTGCCGATAAGACCTATCCGCCCTATCGTACCTTTTATACAATTCGTTCTCGATGATGCTTTGGGCCGAAGCATTACCGATCGGAGGTTTTATTTATATTGCTTCCTGCACGTACTGGAACTGTGATGGAAGGTGGCATTCTTTTCAGTCAACCAGTGGTTAAAGTGGGCCGGGGGGCCGCTGGGGACCGGCACCTCATTGATCGGCCCCGACAAATAGGCCCCCTATATCCCTGGCCCAGGGTTTTCACAGCGGTGCTGACCATTTTTTCCGTTCGACGGGGCCCCTCTGTGTCGCGGGACCCCAATGTGCCGCGGGACCCTCTGTATCGTGGGGTCCTAGGCACGTGACTTGCATGCCTATGCCTTAAAACGGCCCTGATAGACGACTAAACAGTTTTATAATTAATTTGCTGTGTGAGGAGAGCAGCCAATGGAAGGTCTGTTGAACAGTGTGCGTGTGTGTGTGTGTGTGTGTGTGTCTCAGCGATTTGAAGAAATTCTCCGACAAAACCCACACTTTCTTGTGTAAATATCTTCATTGCTTTAATTCGTGAAGGAATTATCAATAGTATTCTCAATTTTGATCTACAGAGTTCGAAATAGAGCACCCCTAGCCATTTCATACTATATAGGCTACACTTGCGCCAGAGACTGTACGAGAACGAGGGACATCGATAAAAACTGCCTTTTCCTGGAAATAGTGAGTTAGAATCCCACTACTTACTAAACTGAGGTAGGTTCGCTATTGTTTGCTGATCAGCGTTCTGAAACTGACTCTAACTAATATGTAACCGACAAAAGCAGTTGTATATAGGCCTATAGCCTAAGCCACGAAAGAGTCAGACATTGTATTTGAATGACAGCACAATTTCCGTGCGTCTATCAGGACGTCTGCGCCTTCCTCCCTGAGATCATCTACTTCCTTTAAATTTATCTCTAATAATTATCTCTAAGGGAGTGTTGCTTTTAATAATTGTTGGCTTTATTTTCGCTGTCAAATGCATTTTTAAAAACAGAATTAACTTTAACAATGTCGTTCTGCGTCGAATAGTTTATCACATTTTAACGGACGCTGTAGTCTCCTTTGCGCTCGCATTTGGGGCTTCAATCTGCTTGCCAAGATACTCCCTATAAAACAAAGAACTGAAATTAATAATAAAAAATAATAATAATAATAATAATAATAATAGTAGTAGTAGTAGTAGTAGTAGTAGTAGTAGTAGTAGTAGTAGTAGTAGTAGTAGTAGTAGTAGTAGTAGTAGTAGTAGTAGTAGTAGTAGTAGTAGTAGTAGTAGTAGCAGTAGGCCCAGCAGTAGTAGTAGCAGTAGTAGTAGTAGTAGTAGTAGTAGTAGTAGTAGTAGTAGTAGTAGTAGTAGTAGTAGTAGTAGTAGTAGTAGTAGTAGTAGTAGTAGTGATAATAATAATAATAATAATAATAATAATAATAATAATAATAATAATAATAATAATATAATAATAATGCGATTTGGAGGCCATGTTAGCCTGTGTGGAACCACTTTGAACAACTGCACTTAAAAGGCATTTAACAATGATAGATTACGATTCAACTCCAGAGCATTGGCGTAGCCACGAAGGGGGCAAAGGGGGTCGGGCCCCCTGTGTTGACTGGGATCAGTTGAGATATTTTCCCGGACGGTGGGAGGTAGCATTGTGCCCAGAACTTCTTGGCGACGTTTTTGCGCTTGCTTGTTCGCTCTTTTTCACTCGAAAATGTTTATGTAAAATTTTTGCTTTGCCCCCCCACCCCACCCCCCATTCCGGAACCCTGGCTACGCCACTGCTTCAGAGCGACCATCGACTGATGTCGAGTACATTGCTACTAAGATGGCACTATAACATTTCACTATGAATGAATGAATGAATGAATGAATGAATGAATGAATGAATGAATGAATGAATGAATGAATGAATGAATGAATGAATGAATGAATGAATGAATGAATGAATGAATGAATGAATGAATGAATGAATGAACGAACGAACGAGCGAATGAATGAATGAATGAATGAATGAATGAATGAATGAATGAACGAATGAACGAATGAATGAACGAATGAATGAATGAATGAAGCAGCGATTGCATTATGCTTACCAGTTGTGAACCATTATCTTCTGGAGCGTGATTAGCGCCTGATAGCGAACATTTGGGTCTTGATGTGTCAAACAGGTCATCACATGCTTCTTACCACCCAGCTGTTCAATGACTCTGCAAATACGAAAATAATATTAAACAATTTAATATTTCAAAAAATATCACCAAATATTATTTAAAATACCTATACATATATATTGTAATATGAAAACGAACATTCCACCTGTAACTACAGTAGAACTTCGCAATAACTTACTTAGCGGGCTTGTAAAATTGAGTACCGGTACGTGTTATATTCAATACCATCAAGCAATACGGTAGCGTATCACACGGTACCGTACATTGCGGTACTTTGTAACCGAAGGTACGTTATAACCGAGCCCGTTATAACGAGGTTCTATACTGTAGGCCTAAATGATTTCTAAGTGATTGCATATCTGTGCTGAAAGTGATGAAAATGTATCTGAATAAAATATTGCGATTTTTTAAAAAATTACAGCATTTGGAGAATTTTCGTCATTTCTAAACATTCAAATTCAGTCAAATGTTCGGCTAAATTGGAAAAATATGCTATTTGTATACAGACTCCAGGCCTTTGGGGGGGATAAATTGAGGTTTGGGGGTGAATCGACTTGACTGGAGGGGAAAAGACACAGTTCACTGCAAAATTTATGTAAGAGCTGGATTTTTTGGGGTGGGGCGGGGGCGGGGTTTAAGTTCTTTTTTATTGGGGGGATCTCCCCTCCTAACAGGCCTGTATAAAACACTGTTTGTATATCGCTAATATTAGTATCGGCAAGCAAGTATCGGCAAAGTATTCTACTGACGTCTTTCCGCGAGGGTAATGGCGCACATATTCTCCGACATCGTGCAGGGCAACGGCCAACGTAAGAGCATCATGACCGTTTCCAAGCAGACCGACAAGAACCCTAAGCAAACAATATGTCTTAATTATCACTTATTATGACGAAGAAAGAGCAGTGGCGGCTCCAGGATTTGGCATTGGGGGGGGGGCGTCGGGGTGACAACTTCTAAGCATGGGGCCAACTATTTGTTGCTAGGTATATAGTAGTAAGGATAGGGTCCCAACAGGGGGTTATACTGGGGGGTCAGACATCCAATAAGGGGGCACGGGCCCTATGTGGAGCCGCCACTGGATGGAAGACAAAATTCTAGTAAACGCATTTTAACCAAAAGTACTGTTATCGTTAAACTGAAGAAACGTGCATTAGCCTATCAATTCAGGGTTATTTCTAGGATTATCAATTTCGGGGGGGGGTGTCGGTATATTCTGGGGTCGGTCCCTGCTGAAAAAGTCTGCCAAGCAAAAAGGTAATCCTTGGCTCAGGTTGGGGGTGTTGGGGTGTCGGTCTCAAATTGAGGGGTAGGGAGGTTGTAGGGGGTGTAAAAATATCCCTGCCTATCATTCATTTTGCACAGGTCAACAGTGACACGCCTAGGTTATTTGGTGTTCATGGGAGGGCCATAGGGGTAAACTAGCATTAGATCTCTAAGCTTGAGACCCTCCCCTAATTCTGATAGGCTACCACAGCGAAGGGGAAGATATAGGGGTTGAGCCCCCTCTTTTTAATCTAAGTCTACGCCGGTGGACGGGATGTATAGGAAACTAAATTAGAAGATTAACATCATGACATTACATTTAAATGGACATAAGATTGAAACTACAACTGCACTTTTCAGGTTGTACAGAGACATGCTATGATGAGGCAAATGCGACTTCGGAGTGGTCTAGGAGCAGTGTTTATTCTAGGCCTGTTTTTTTGGGGGGGGGATTTTCCCCACAGTTTTAAAATACCCCCATTTGTATATGTTGGCTTGGGGGATGGAAATTTTCTCCCCAAAAGCGTGGATAGACAAACTTCGTCCCCCTCCAAACATTTCAAACTCCCCCAATGTCAAGGTGGCTAGAATAAACACTGTCTAGGAGCCATTACCTGTGTAAGGCAATTAATTACATGTAATTAATTAATTAATTAATTAATTAATTAGACGTTTCGTGGTATAACTATAGAAATCGGAGCTCACTTCAACAGTTCGTAGTTTTTCTCGTTAAGAAGAGTGGCGTTTTCCAGCCAGAACTTTGCCGACGTATGTACGACGCTCCATTCCAACCGACCGGACTTCAGTTCCGTCGCGTACACCTCCAGTGAACTGAAAGAGATGGAAAACCAACAAATAGCGTCATATGTCTCTATCTCCAGACGCGGGTAAGTCCGCCGAACTTGTATGCTCCTGGAAGAATTCGAGATGGTAGTGAAGAAACTTTTTTAAAACGTCACAAAAGCGCAGAAACAGATGACTTAACGACCAGTGGCGGCTCCAGGATTTGACAAGTGGGGTGGATGGGGGACGTTGGGGTCAGGGGCGTAGCGACGGGGGGGAGAGGTTATATCGGTATATATTCCTCCCTCAAAAATCAGTCTACCTTAAAGTTTTTATGTGATTTACATGTGGTTATATGTGGTTTATAGTTAAGATTTATACCCACCCAAAATATATGTATACCCTCCCAAATCAAATTCCTGGCTACGTCCCTGGTTGGGGTGGCAACTTCTAGGCGCAATGGCCGGTGCCTTTTTTCTACCTGACATCGCGAACGTTGACTTCCAGGGTTTCCTTCAGGAACTGCATGTCATCCGTCAGATCCGAGTCTTCGAACTTCTTGCCTTCAAGAACCTCCAGGTGTTTCATCACTTTGCCGAGGACCATCGCCAGCGCGTTCTCTCTCTTGAGTTCCAGTTCCGTCGGTTTCTCCAGAAGATTCTACAGAACACAATTAGTATAGCGCCACATATATAATATGTCTAGTAGGTAAGCAAAAATCTCGTGAATTTATATAGCGCTTTCGAATTGCCCCTAATTGAATTCCTGGATCCGCCCTTGATTTATTAACCTGCTGTTTGCGTGTTATTGTTGTTGCATACAACAGATTAGATCTTGATAGTTAAATAGTTTCCTCAACAGGCAGCCTGGCTCTCTATCAGAGTCATAGAAGAACTGCTTATAGTAAAGACAGTGTTTTATCCAGGTCTGTTAGGGGAATCCCCCCAACCTCAAAAATCCCCACCCCCATAAAAACTCCAGCACTGACACAGAATTTTGCATTGAACTGTGTCTCTTCCCCTCCAGCCAAGTCAACCCCCTCCAGCCAAGTCAACCCCCTCCTCAATGCCCGGAGTCTGGATAAAATACTATTACTATTAGTAGTAAAGAGAATGTAAATGCTATTACTATTAGTAGCAAAGAGAATGTTTGAATACGAGCAGCCTACCCTGAACGTTGCTAAGACGATTCTTGTAACCTTCTCTTTAACGGATTCGTTGAGAATATCGGTCAGCGTAGGAATAATATTACACCTACAAATGTTGTATTAGTATTAGCAGTGGCGTAGCCAGGATTTCCGGAAGGGGGGTTGGTTTCGATTGTGACCAAACATTTTTTTGCAATCACGTTCTTTCAATGTTCTATAGCACTTAGAAAATTTTCGGTCGGCAGCCAGCCAAGAGAGTTTTGACCCCCAAAATCGCGTCCGTAAATGAAAAATGTATGGAAAAGCATGTAAAAATATTTTTCGTCGGCAGCCAAGGGGGTTTAACCAAATTAACCCCAAAACCCCCCATTGGCTACGCCACTGAGTATTAGTATCACTAGTTATTATTATTAGCTATTAGTTATTATTACTAGTTATTAGTATTACTACTATTAGTTTTAAAAAGACCTCATTACAAATGCACTGCGATTCTACTACATGGTGGCCCAATAAAAACGGCACCGCCCTGCATATTGCAACAAGAAAACTGAATTGCAAAATAGTTTCGAAGTTTACTAAACCTTCTTAAAAGATCATTATGACTTTCATCCAAAACTTATAATAACGCGTTTTCTTATTTGTGCAAAATTTTCCAGCACAATGTATTCATTAGTTAGAAACGGCGCTATAGAAGTGTAAAACTACTGTTATTAATTTAACACAACTCCATCGACTGATACCCTGGGCATTATAATAGTGACATCATAGTTGATTGAATGATTAATTGATTGAACTCACTTTGTAACTCTGTTGGCCAATTTCGGGTCAAAGGTTATGACCCAGAGACAGAAGATGAGCTGATATTGTAACTGAAACCCCACTTTTCCCATAAGGACATTTATTACCCTAGAAAACAATTCACGATTCTTCATAATCTAAGCAAGAATCATTAACTCACAAATTCTTAAATGTTGAAAGAACGCAGATAATAATCAGATGGTTTGATCCTCTGCTTGGAAAATTATCAATTTTTGGAACATCCAGTAGTACAGCACAGGCCTAATCTAAGAATAATTATTATGCTTTCTGTTGAAGACATCAAGAGTTCACATACGAATTGATTCCATCTTTTTCGACAAACGTTTCACGATATATGGCCACTCTAAGTATCAGTTGTAGACAGTAGGTTACAGTTTCCCTATACTCGTTCTTCTAAAACGAAATACAAAGTAACAATTACCAGGCACTGTGATGAAGGTCCACAGTCCACTTAGTTGCATAATTACAGCTCAATAATAAATATTATTACAAATGAAGTCTTCAAAGTCTTCATCATCTATTAGACCGCTGGGTTCGAGCCCCCCCCCTCCCCCATCCCACAATCACTTTTTGAGAGGCTAGACTATAGGGAAGAGGAAACTTATAGGGGTGGTTGCCCATCTCCCGCGTTTTCACTCAATTTACGCCTAGGCGCATCAAAAGCCACTGACAGACTGCAAGATCAATAATACTTTGAGATTCTACGCAGGAAGTAGAATGAGAAATAATTAATTATCTTTGTCATTTCAGTCTTTTAACTTTAATATTGCTCAGAGTTTGTAATGTAGTGTAATGTAACAAAATATTTGTATAGCGCCTCTTCTGAAGAATCACTCAGAAGCGCTCCCACAGTTCCTTCTGCGGCTGGGTTTCCGTTCCAAACCCAGATTCCCAGACCCAATGTAATGTAACAAAATCTTTGTCTCTCTCTTCTCTCTCACTCTCTCTCTCTCTTCTGCTCTGGGTTTCTTCCAGACCCAGATTCTCCTATCTATCTTCTCTATCTTTCTCTTTCTTTCTTTCTCTGAGACACGCACATACTGTACACACGGAAACTTCTAAGGCATGGTTATTTTAAGACTTGGAAACGAATATTTCATGTCGAACTGCCTTACTGGAGTTTTGAGCTGCTCTGTTAGCCAAGACAAATAAAATGCCCGGTCGCCGCCGTCAATGTGTTCTTTCGATCGACAGGCAAGTCTTGCAATGATCAACGCACTCTGCAAAAAAGTCAACGAAACAAACGACATCTAGACGACCACAATCATCCACACCTTGTCATTGGACTGACTTATTGGACCTCGGAGCGACCATCGACTGATGCCAAGTGCAATACTAAAATGGCGCTTTAGAAGCTCAATAATAATAATAATAAATAATAATAATAAATAATAATAATAATAATCATCATTATGATCAGTGGCGTAGCCAGGAATTCCCGAAGGATGGAGGCTATGATCATTCTCAACTTCGAATAAAACTTCTGACAAGCAAAAAAGGCATCACCTATTACTTTTGCCTGATTAAGTGAGTTATACGCTGTAGGCCTAGCTAAATGATCGCGTACAAATATATTGACACTTATCTTTGCTTCTTTTTTCTTTTTTTTGCTACCTTAAACCCGATTTTGGCGCCCCTCCACCCACAGAATAATAATACGCAATAAAAAAATGATGGTCGGGCAACAAAGGCGGTAACTCTCTCCAACCCCCCCCCTTGCTACGCCTCTGATTATGCTGATAATAGAATTAATTAAACCCCTGTAAACCCCTTTAACGCATTCACCGACTACTTGGAGCCCGCCAGTTACACGCCACACAGACCACGATATCAAAAACTCGCTGGGATTCTTAGCATTCCGAGAATTTATGTTTATTTTGCCAGCGTTCTTGCATGGTAAGAGAAAAAGAACTATTATTTCTAAGCTGATTCTGTAATCTGCAGGGGCGTAGCGACGGGGGGAGGTATATCGGTATATATATACCCCCAAATCAGTCTACCTTAAAGTTGTTTTATGTGATTTACATGTGGTTATACTGTATGTGGTTTATATGGTTTATGCAGTTTATAGTTAAGATTTATACCCACCCAAAATATTTATACCCTCCCAAATCAAATTCCTGGCTACGCCTCTGGTCACCTGGTTCGTTGTAAACTTGTCGGGGCGTCTCATCAAGGTAATGAAGGTCCCGTACACAGGCTGATTGTTCGATCGTCCCACGTCGTGGAACAGTTGGGCATATTTGTGGTCTTCCTAGAACAGCGAAAAACGAGGCACACGTGACAACAAACTTATTTCTTGCAGTATCTTAAAACCAATGACAATTCAAAGTAAGCTCACCAGCAGGTCAGAACCACAATCCAACAAGGAATGATGTCGGGAACTAGACGAATTAAGAGGGCGACCAGGGAGACGATGGGCGGATGACGTGGAAGAGTGGACAGGCATGAAAATATCAGCAGCAGTCAAGAAGACAGAGGATTGACGTGGTTGGAGGAAGGAAATTCATGCTGTCACCTTAACTTCAGTTCATGAAGGAACAAGGAGAAGATGATGAATGAGGTCAGAACCTAGTTCATTTGCGAAAATTTGGATGAAACAGTTGGGACCCAACCCCAATGCCTCCCCTTCTCTATGGTAACCTCTCAGAAAGTGGGAGCTCGAGCCTAGCGGCCTAATAGAAGTTTGCGCTTATGGTCTACTTGGCCATCTGTCAACTTTCCACCCAAAGTTAACTACGGATAAAAAAACTGAAACTTCCAGAAAAAGTTTCAAGTTGGCTGTGCCTAAGGCCTTTCGAATGGCGCTATTTTAGCTGATCCGACCACTGAAAAGGCATATACTTTTCACCTGCTGTTTATAAAGAAATCAATAAAACTGCCAACTACCGGTAGACCCTAATATTCGCTATTAGGGTGCATAATGGTCGCTAGTCGAGTGGAGTGTAATATATTGCCAGAACATGTAACCTGCAGTAAATGCCTTATGGATGTTAATTGCAGGAATTATTGTCTATTAATCAGTGGCGGCTCCACCGGGAGGCCAGGGGGGCCCCTTGCCCCCTATTGAGTGCCTGCCCCCCAGTGACCCCCCCCCAGTTGGGACCCTATACTTAATGCTACATACATTAAACAAATGGTTGGCCCCATGATTAGAAGTTGCCACCCCAACGGCCCCCCACTTGCTAAATCCTAGAGCCGCCACTGCTATTAACCCCTTAACTGGAGATCCCGGATATATCCGTCCATTTTACATTGAGTTACAGTTAAATACACGGTTAAGGGGTTAATTACCTTTAGTAGATCATCGATCATAGCAGCAATGTATTGAACAGGTTGGTCTTTGTTAATATGAACCACGAGATGGAGGAGAGTCTTAACACACTGGGTTCATAAAAACACAGCCAAATGGTCTTAGTCACAAAATATGCGAAAAATCAATTAACTTCTTTGCATATTTCAAAGAGATTAAAGAGCTGTGGCGTGCACAGAGGGACCGGTGGAGCGGTGGTCCGGGGCGCCGACAGTGGCGTAGCGTGACTTTTGGGGGCCCGGGGGGCATCTTTGTCACGGGGGCCCCAAAGTTTCAAAATTTCGGGCTGACGAGCAAAAAAAAAAAAAAAAAAAAAAGGTCATCGCCTCCTTTTTTACCCTGGCAAGCAAAAAAAAAAAAAAAAAAAAGGTCATCGCCTCATTTTTTACCCTGACGAAAAAAAAAGGTCGTCAGCGCGTTCACTTCTATGGTTAGGGGGTTAGGGTTCAGAAGTTAGGGTTAACCCTAACCTAACCCTAGCTTACTTAGGTTAACCTAACCTAACCCTAGCTTAGACCCCTCTTTGGGGCCCCCTGCCCGGGGCCCGGGGGCAGTCGACAAAGTGCCCCCTGCCCCCACGTTACGCCACTGGGCGCCGACCAGATCGGGGCACCAAAATTGACCCGGCGACAGTGGCGGTTACACCCTGTTGGTGACTGGGGATGCACCCCCCCCACCTGGGTTCCGGATGACCTATTTTGCTTGTCAACCTATTTTCCTTGGGAAGTGTAGTTGATTTTCAGTGGATGGCCTTAGGCTGTGAAATTAATTCACTCCTAACGTCACTGCTGGATTGACTCATTGTACTTTGATACATGATCTCTGGATTGCCCACGATTTAGCCTAGCAGAGAACATTAACTGATGCCAACTGCGTTAATGAAACGGCGCTATAGAAGTTCAGCGATTGAAGAATGTTAATACGCGCAACTTATGGCATGAGCTATTACTGTTGTTCATAAGAATTATTTGACAGAAACTTCGCTTCGACCCTTTTCAAGATTTCAGCTCAAACAATTCAGTCGGCTGAAAGTGCAGGCACGAATGAACAATACCATTATATTTATCACTAAGTAAATTTTATTAGCCGTCTTCGACGTCTCCCACAAGTAGGCCTACAACACTCGCCAATTCAGAAAAAGGTGTTTTAAAATGTGCAGTGAAAAATCATAGACTGAAACTTTGTGTAGGCAAATAATGAAACTTATTCACCAACCAGCAGTGGTCGCTCTGCTAACTGTGCTGTTCTCTGGTCTCCGGGTCCATCTAATTTCGCCATTATCATGCACTCATCTTGTGTTAAGATACGGCTCCTACAAAGCAGAATCTCACTGACGTAAACTTGGATGAAAAAGTGCGAGCAAAACCTACATACCTTCCCTCAGCCCTATGGTGGCCTGTCAAAAAGCGAGGGGCTCAAGCCTAAGTCTAATAAAAGTTTACGTCTATGTATGCCTTCACTATTGTACATGTACTGAAGAATCTCCTTTAGAGTTAACTGATATTAATGGCGACAAAACCGTATATACATAGAGGATGGTTTAGACCAGCGGTTCTCGAACTTTTTACGATTTCTTGCGTGGTGTTCCCCTAGAACTTTTTTTGATGATTCGCGGATCTTATAAAATTTGAATTTTAAATTAACTGTAATCAAAACACAGGTTACTTGTGTTGTCAATCGATTATTTAATCGGAAAATTGCAAATCTTAGTCATCAAGTGATTCAAATTTAAATTCAAATGGAACCAGCACTCTAAAGGGGGCCATCAGTGTGTTTTGTGTTCTGAGGTGTTGGTGGGATATCTTGAGAAAGTAATCCCTTTTTTACGGTCCTCTTGAAACCGCTTGACGCTCGTGACACTCTGATTGACTATAGATGCACTTTTCATTTGCATGATCAGTGCCCACTGCGTCATGGTCATGGGCGTCCGGAAGGGGGTGCAAGGGGCTGCAATTGCACCCCCATGGAAAAATCGTGCAGTCATTAAAAAGTAAAATTACTTGTTTCTTTCGTCATAAAACATTGTGTTGCACCCCGCTGGAAAATTTTTTCATTTCTTTCGTCACAAGACGGTCAAGACCCTGTTTTGCACCCGCCCCCTAAAAAATTTCTGCGTGCGCCCATGGTCATGGTTTCAACTTTCACTCATTGACTGTCAATTTCATTTTTAATACCATAAAACGCAATGCTAACCTAAAGTACATCAAGCTGCCAACAATGTAAGCCGAGATCAACTAATAACAACCGTAAAAGAATCTGTTTATTGTCATTCCATAAAAATGCGTCTGAACACGTGACAAATGAGGGCGTTCAACTTGCCTGAGAGGCAGAGGAGTGCTTTATCCCCACCCCGCTTGAGGCCAGCCCAGCGAGGGGTAAAAAATGTGGGGTTTTAAGCTGCATAGCCCCCTCCCCCACTAGAGGCAAACAATTTTTGACACATGCAATTTGTTCATCTTCACTTTTACAATAAATGCGCGAGAATGTGTTTTATATTACACTGTATTTAATTAACGGAGACCGAAACGTCATTTCTGTGATCTGTACTCACTGTAGATACGTTTGCCAGTTGACTTTGTTTGCTCGGATTTCATTGATCTTGAGTTGCAGAAAGCTGGCAGACATCGTCAAGATTATCGGTGTTAATACGAAGGACAAAGACCTGACAAATGTTATCCGAATGCAGTTTTTGATGACATGCAGGGTAATTTTATGACAAAGTATTCTAATCTAATAATAATATAATAATAATAATAATAATAATAATAATAATAATAATAATAATAATAATAATTATTATTATTATTATTATTATTATTATTATTATTATTATTATTATTATTATTATTACAATACAGCGGACAGGCATCATCGCGTGCATAGAGTAAAACTGTCCAAGCAGCAGATTGTGAACAAGGTACATTATTATATATACAGGTAGGTATATAGGTAGGTAATTCTGTAGGTAATTCCTTGTAAGCACAAGTGTCATTGAGCACCGTGCCCCTGTAAATATACTGCCTATTTTCCAATCTATTGGCGTAGCCACCGGGGCACGGGGTACGTGTCCCCTATTCTTACTGGGAGGGGGCTAGGAGGGTAGGAATATTGACACTGAGTCGATATATATATATATACATATATTTACATATATAATTATATATATGCTAATATGCTAAGAACTCCGTTTTGAAGTTTCTTTGCTTGTAGACTTCTAGCTCGAAAATGTTGATGTGCTCCCCCCCTATTCAGGAACCTTAGCTACGCCACTGTTCGAATTTAAATAAAAATCGTTTCGTTCAGCCTTTCCTCCTAAAAAGTTCCATTAGCTGTTTCAAACTCGCACTGACATTCCTGACATTATGAAAAGAATTCGATTGTAATCGTCAGATGTCATTTCTCCAGGTGCCTCCAATGACCGTAAACTGACAGCACTCTGCCACATGCAGTCAGTGTTTAATCTAGACTCCCGGACTCCGGGGGAAACTGACAAAAGCCGGGAGACAGGGGCGGCGCTAGGGGGTGGGTTCGCGGGTCCGGACCCACCCAGCCTCGGGCAGGGGCACCCAAGCATATCGTGCAAATTAATAGGCAGAGAAATTTTGAATGGGGGTGAGGGGTAGTCTGAGCCGGGTCCTGACTGTGTAGATTGCATTAGACCCACCCAGTCAACATTCCAAAACCCAGCGCCGCCTCTGCCGGGGGAAGTCAGCTAGGGGGCTGCTGTCAGTTGATGCAGTATGCCAAAACTTCCGGGGGAATTTGAAATTTCCGAGGGAAAAGGGCAATTACCCCCTCCCCCCCGAAAACGGCCTAGATTAAACCCTGGCCACATGTCAGTGCCTATAAAACGACCTGCTGATTCTCACGCAACAAAAGGCCTGCCTTCATTATTTTCAAATCGGTTACATTAAACATATACCTGGCGTACGATAAAACACCTTGACCGATTAAGAGGCGATGACGCTGGAAACGAGAAAGGTTCCAGAATGCGAACCTACATCTGATGGCAGTTCACTTTCTACAAGTGGCGAGCGTTGCTATGAAATTCGTTTCAACTCGAATGAGCCAGATGAGCAACATTAAAAGAGCGAATAATCAACAAGTACACTTGCAGGCCGCACTAAAAGCTTTTATCCGACCAAAACCAGGTTGCACCGGTAAAACCGACGCAAGCAAGCGCCAATACAGGTAAACAAGAAAGACATCGAACATCGTACATTTAAATCAGGGCCTGTTTTAATTAACGTGCAGTGGTACACAAAATGTGCAGGATAAAATGGAAAATGTGCATGGGTGAAATGGCATACTGTGTGTAATAATGTGTGCCTAGGTAACCGACCGAAATTTTGTGTGAAAGCAAAAAAATATAAAAAAGGTCGTCACCTGAATTTAGTGGAAAAGTAAAAAAAGGTGGTCGCCTACCTCAATTTAGTGGAAAAGCAAAAAATCAAAAAAGGTCGTCACCTGAATAGTAGTAAGTTTTTTGACATTGTAATGCGTTCACGTAGTCTTTATGGATTAGTTACCATGCACAGTAATCTTAACTTTAATAATAATAATAATAATAATAATAATAATAATAATAATAATAATAATAATAATAGACGTTAAACTTTGGCAGCGGCGGTTCCAGGATTTCTTGGTGGGTGGAAGTGTGTGAAATGAATTCATAGAAAGTTAGTGGGGGAGGGTCACAAGCAAAATAAGGTAAGTCCGGAAGTCCGGTGGGAGGATGCATCCCCACTTATCCCCCCACCACGACTGAAATCTTGTGCACATTTTAAGAGCGTTAACTGTGATAGGTCTATATCACTGAGTGGCCAAACACTGAAATTTCACAATGTGGACCACGTAGATCCTATAATCGATTATATTCGAAATCACACTACCATCCTCCGAGAATGATTTCTCATCGGTTTTGAGCACTTTGCACGACTTCGACGCCGCCGTTCTTGAAAAATCGAGGGGCCAATCGTCAAAGCCATATGACATACTTTGGGGCTATATTATAGTGAACGCAATTTCGAGAAGTAGGCCTGTTGACTATAGGGGTCTATTGAAGGCCTGCGCCTCCTAAGACCGCCACTGGACCTAATTCTAAATCCAGTGGTAGAACACGTTTCCAGGTGGATTGAGACGTCTGCTTACCGGTAGTTTCCTTTAAGAGAATTTCCGTATAGAGCAACAGTGACGATGGTATAGGCCTGTGCCGAGGGATTGACTCGAGTACACAAGTCTGTCTGCCTGTCTGTGACTGTCTGTCTGTCTGTCTGTCTGTTTGTCTGTCTGTCTCTGGTGTACACATATTATGTACAGCTACAGAGCACGATCCAGTGTGAAAGAGAGAGAGAGAGAGAGAGAGAGAGAGAGAGAGAGAGAGAGAGAGAACTTTTATCTCCTGCCGAGCGAGCGGTGTGTACACGAGAGATAGACCTATCTCCACATGCCATTGGCGTTGTTGTTGTTGCCTGCTCAGACCCAGCCTCTACGTAGGCTGTTTGATATCAGACGACCAGCGGATTCTTTTAGCATGCGACTCTCTTCCTGCGGGGCCTACTACGCCGTCAGGCCCGAAGCGCCTCGAGCAACCGAGTCACCTCTTAGACGCTCTGCCTCTGCATGCCTAATTAGGTACATGACCGTACACAACACAAGACGTCTGAGCCTACTAGTACTTTGCTTTGCAAATTCAAAAATCACCAAACTTCTTTCGCCTGCCAAAACCAACGTGGTTCGCTTTGAGCATTTAGCCAACGTCTAACCTACCTGTTCAGAGCACAAACTCTTGTGTAGGCCTATATACAGCTATGGCTACGAACCAGTTAGGCCTAGCGTGACTAAGCCAGCCAAATTTATCGCCAGTCATAAGATCTGCTGGATTGGGTACGTATATTCAAAATATCAGTAAAGTTCTTTTTAGTGCAAAGATCCCGCTAGCACACGTAGTCGTTAATACTCGTTATAACGGCGAACTAGTTGTGCAGAACGCTGCTACATAACTGTACATGCAGTGGGCCTGATTAGCTAACACGGAAGTTTCTGTACAGTGCAGTTGGTAATTATATTTGTCTGATAAAGGTAAATGCTGATTAATTATTATAAGATCCTGAAAATGCTTAAGAGGTTAGTGGACCTCTAATTGCTTCGAAATGCTCTTAGTCAGCAGAGAACTTTGGCAAGGCCATTAATAATATAGTTGAAAGGCGGTGTTATGTTATTGCAAGTGCTTAGGTTAATGTTATGGATTATATATATTGAACAACCAAAAGAATTTTTCATTTCAGAAGCACAGTCTATCTATTGCGTGAACATAAATATACCTGATGTGATGGCGCTTTCAAACCAGGAATCGACAGGTAACTTCTTACCATCGAAAGGTAGCAACAGAACGATCATCGAAACTACTACTACTACTCAGGGCGTAAATCCTATGTAGCAACCCACCCACTTTTGAGATGAATTGTTTATTATTATTCGCGAACAATTATGATCAGAGAACAGGTTTATTTTGCCCCCAATTCTAATCATCTAATGACTATCCTGCGTCTGACTGGCTATCTACTACTCACATTTTCGCCTCCGTACTCCATTTTGTCATTTTTACTACTAACTGGTTTACTATTGAATTGTTACTACTGAGCACTACATTGTTTTGTGACAGCACAATTTAAAATTTTACTACTACTACTACTACTACTACTACTACTACTACTACTACTACTACTACTACTACTACTTATTATTATTATTATTATTATTATTATTATTATTATTATTATTATTATTATTATTATTATTATTACAACTACCACCACCACTACTACTCAGTGGGAGTATTTGTAAGAGGAAATTCCTAATCACTGTTTCATGGTGTAAGATATGTAACTAACTTACAGTATCGTAATGTAAAACTAATTGCCATCTTGCTGCTACTACTACTACTAGTACTTCTACAGACTACTGCTGCTTGCTACTCTTCTTCTTCCTTCTACTCCTACTCCTACTACTACTACTACTACTACTACTACTACTACTACTACTACTACTACTACTACTACTACTACCACCAATAATCACTTTATCATTTCGAACTTCTATAGCGCCACTTTTGTAATATTAGTAATATTCTTGACATGAGTCAATGGATGCTCTTTGATCAGGGGCGTAGCCAGGAATTTGATTTGGGAGGGTATAAATATTTTGGGTGGGTATAAATCTGAACTATAACTCACATAAACCATATAAACCACATATAACCACATGTAAATCACATAAAAACTTGATCGTAGACTGCTTTTTGGGGGGTATATATACCGATATACCCCCCGTCGCTACGCCCCTGTCTTTGATTTGATCCGTTATTGTCAAATTCAATAAGTCAGTTTTCCTTCATAAGGTTTTTGCTTGTCTGACTTTTTGAAGAGTCTATAAGGGGTTTTTTGCTTGTCAGACTCTTTTGCAGAGGTGATAACGTTTTTTTTGCTCGTCAGGTTTTTCGGAGAGTTGATAATTTTTTCTGGGACCCGTCACAATTTTTTGTACCGGGCGGCGGGGCCCGGAACTTCTCTCAGCGGCTCTGGTTGCATTCAATGAAAGGCTGTTTAATTGTAACATTGAACACTGTATACATAATCTGGATCATTATCTACGTAAGAAACATTTATAGATTTCTGTTCCCAACGTTGTCTTGATTGCTTTCTCTGCTCATTTGCAGATCACAACTCGCACAAATTCACCAACAAATATTCCAGTGAGGAAAGTACACTTCTGGCAAACTGACCGTGTACTCATCTGGCTGAAGAAGTACTGCAGCCTCTACTACAACGATTACTGTGACCTTTTTCACAAGAATGAAATTACAGGTACAACTCATTAGTTAATTACAGGCACGCCCGAAGTGGGGGTGCAGAGGGTGCAGGTGCACCCCCTGTTTCCTTAAATACAAGGGGTGCAGAGGACCTTTTTTGCTCGTCAAGGTATTTTATAAGGTAGAATTGAGCGTTGACGACCTTTTTTTGCTTGTCAAGGATTTGAAAGAGAAAAATTTTACTTCGGGAAAATCTGCAGCCCCTGACCAAAATTCTTTCCGACGGGCCTGGTTAATTATTTAAAATCCACCAAACTGCCTCTTAGCACAGCAGGCCACCATGTCGAATAAAAAGATTTTAACCTGAAATGAAACAGATACAAAGTTAAATTCTATCTTAACTGAAATTATATTGGACTACTGATATTTTAAAGAAATGATCTGAAATCACTTTAGCAGTTAATAAAAATTCTGGCAGAATATGAATAGGCCTACATTGAACACGAATAAACATTACTAAAAGCTTGTTCCTAATCGCGGGCACCCTTAGAGGAGGATATTAAAAGCCAGAAGGGAGAGATATTTGATCAACAACTGAAATAATATCACAAACAGAAAAGATTACCGAATAAGTTCCATGTACCAGTGTTTATTCTAGCCACCTTGACATTGGGGGGAGTTTGAAATGTTGGGGGGAGAAGGTTTGTCTGCCCAAAAACCTTGACGAGCAAAAAAGGGTCATCCTGATATAATTTTTTCTCGAATGTGGTGACAAGCAGAAAAAGGTTCATCATTTCCTTCCTTTTCTTTCAAATACTCTTCTATATGGTCATATCCTTCTCTTTTTCCCCTTTCCAAAATAACCCCCCTCTCGTCACACTTGGGGGGGGGAATTTCCATCCCCAATCCAACATATAGAAATTTTTTTGGGGGGATTTTCAAACTTGGGGGGGAATCCCCACAAAAAGGGCCTACAGTATATTTTGATTAATGATACTATTCTACGATTGATGTTCAGAAGGCTATAGATATGCAAAAATAGTTGACCATTTTTCGTGGCATTTCGAACGCTCTAGAATACAATTGAGACCGAATATACTGATTATTCTAGTATGGTTTGATGCAATGAAGATGGGGACACAAGAAAATGTGGATACAATTCGTTTCAACAGTCTTCTGAATTTTGCATATCTATAGCCTTCTGTACATCAATCGTAGAATAGTATCACTAGGAAATGAAAACATACAGACGATACAGTATTGGTGTTCTTGGTTGTGATTGCAATGTTTTAACAAGCCTTAGACTTCGTTTTCCTTCGAAATCCACGTGTGTTCACAATTTTTTGAGCAGTACTCTAGACTCTAGAGTATACTAAAAAAGTTTGGGAAGCACTGCTTTAATTAATGTACAATATATATATATATATATATATATATATATATATATATATATATATATATATATATATATATAGTGTGTGTGTGTGAAATGAGTTTTATTTTATGCTTTTAGGTCGCATTCTAATAACTCTAACAGACCAGAAGCTTTTACGACTTGGAATCATGAATAGTGTCCATAGGTGAGTTGTAAAGGTTAAACCATAGACCATATCCATAGTTAATATAATGAACCAGATATACAGATATATGCCAAATAATTTTGCCTTATTCAATTACTAGTGGCCCAGGTAAAATCAACCCGTATTCAAGTAAGTAAGTAGAATCTCGTATTGTATATAGCGCTTTCGAGGTAGTTGCTCATTCTTAATTCTTATGCGCTTATTCTTAGGCGGATGTCAGATGTTAGCCGTTCCGTGTTTCTGTTTTCAGAAAGGAAATCCTGATACAAATTTTAAAGTTGAAGCTAAACTGGGATAAATACCAATTGCAGGAACTACAGACTAACTTCGGTAAGTGATGATATTTTTTGCACACAAAGTCCAAAGTGGCAAACGCATCACGTGACTACACAAACGCATCACGTGACGAGAGGCTACATTACAAATGGCGGACAAATGTATAATTAAACTGCAGAAAATTGTACAGCCAGAGTCCAAATTTCTCGAAGTGGCACAAACACTTGTAAATTATGATTGTTAATATAATTTTATTCCCTTTAATCCTGAAGATCAGATTTCTTTATGAACACACTTTTTGTTGCGTGTAAATATATTTTATTTAGAAAGATAACAGATGTACAGTGTACTAGTATGCATTGTATTTGATAGTCATCTTCCAACAGTGATATAATCAGCCATTGTTTTTTGATAATTAATAGATGAGAATTAAAATGCACACAGCCTTGGAAACGTCAGTAAAAGGAACAGATAAAAACAAAGATGATGGAAATTTGAACAGCAACAAAGATGATAGAATATAAACAGCAAAAACTCCTCCTCAGTAGTAATCACATAATGGTCTGTCTGGCTCTTCGGTTTGCAATTAAACCACCGAAAAACCTTCGTTGAAAACGAATTCCTTTGTTTCACTACCAGAACTTGACACTGATGTTAAATATATGAAGAAGAGAAATAACTGCTGACAATACAAAAAGGTAGCCGAAGATGATAACCAGCGACAGTACTGGCGGCGTTTGCAGAGTGGCAACACTCATGTTCACGAAGCCCGTGAGGAGGTTGGCAAGGAGGAAGTAGGCGAGTCCGTTGCGGTTGATCGCCTCCAACAGATGAAACGTTCTCGGATCGCCTTAGAAGAAGAAAAAACACATTTCCAACGTCGTTCGGATAAGCTGCATTTTCGAGAACATTTTTACATCGAGACGCTATTATTGGGACAATAAATTTATTCAGAGCTGGCTGATGAACATTTATGATACACCAGCAAGACAAAGAGAAACTAGTCTTAACCCCTTAACTGGGTGCCCCGAGTAACGCTCGCCCATTTTACAATGAGTTACAAATAGTTGCCCAGTTAAAGGGTTAAACTCAAAGACTAAAACTCAGCAGCATGCAGATTGGGGCCGGTGGGGCGGTGGCCCCGGGCACTGACCAGATGGGGGCGCCAAAATTGACCCCGCGACCTTTTAAATTGACTCGACGAACTTTTTTATATCGACTGGCCTCGGGTGCCCACCACTCTCTGCAGTCTGCATGCCAATGCTCAAACTGTGAGTGCCAGACATACATTGGTTAAGTCCTACGAAAGTTTCTGGGTCACAACTGCAGTGGCGGCTCCAGGATTTGGCAAGTGGGGGGGCGTTTGGGTGACAACTTCTAATCATGGGGGCCAACCATTTGTTGCTAGGTATGTAGTATTAAGTATAGGGTCCCAAAAGAGGGGCCACTGGGGCACTCAATAGTGGGGGCACGGGCCTCCCCGCCCCCCTGTGGAGCCGCCACTGCACAACTGATGTAGAAAACATTAATAGCTATTGCCATGATATGTACCTTAATAATAATAATATGTATGTATATTAATAGTTAAAGCAATGCACAAAATGATGCAGTCATGTGACCTGTACTGCATTAGGATAGGATCTTGTGATTTAACAACGATCTGTATATTATCCTAGACTCTCTATCTCGATTTACAACCCCGACAACCACAGATTATAAATCTCACCTAGACTATGCACTTGTGAAGAAGCTGGTGCACTGCACCAAGCTTTTGAGTAGCGCCATAGAAATCTGGTTAACCCACTTACTTACTTATGTGCAAAGCAGTTGTTCATCAATTTAGTGGTTTATACCTTTAATGGATTCCTGTATAATACGCTAAAAATTCATTGTCTAAATTGATTCAGCTTTGAAGAATCAAAAATCCTTTGTGATCTCATTTTGTTTTATAATACGACAAGCTTTGATAAAGAATGTTCGGACGTATCTACCATTTCTACGGGGTTCCTGCTCCACGGGTATTTTGCGCAGTAAGTTGAATCCCTTGCAGATGGCAACGCCAAGATCAACAGCCAGCATCTCAACAAGAATTTGAATGTTATAAACCAACTACAAAATAAAAGGCAATTTATTAAAATTTAATGACCTTACAACATTTATTCACTTCAATATTAACCTATACAACAACAAACTGATCCCTTCCAGATGTTTTAGTGTCAGCCGCATGTGGCCCGCTGGCTGCACAGACATAGAACTAATAAAATAAATGTTATTGGTCCTATTTATGTATACGATATTGAGTCACAAGTAAGACTTTCAGTTTCCTGTGTTTAATTTAGTAAAATACTAAATTGATTTAAACTGCCGTTTAATTGTAACTGCTACCAGTTACTACCGTTGCACCACTGTTTAATACAATGTATAAAAGGCAACAAAAACATGCGGCCCTCTGCACATTGATCAAAATTTATAATGGCCCCATGTAATAAAAGGCTGGCCACCCCTGCCTTAAATATAAAAGGCATGAATGGTGCAGTGTCATGAAGCTATAGCAGTCACACTCAAAAACTTAGCCAATTACAGAATGACCACACAATGTAAATTTTATCACACAAATGTTTACTAGTATTTTGCTGCCGGAGTAATATTATATAGGGTGGCACAAAAAGACCTGGAGTATAGTGAATGCAAACCTAAATGTGACTAGTCAGGTTTTTTGTGCCACCCTGTATAATTTATAATGTACAGTAATGTAATGTGTTCACTCAGTTTGTTTGAACGTGTTACCACATTAATCAGCACGTTAATAATAATAATAATAATAATAATAATAATAATAACTTAACCCTCGGATGGAGTGGGCAAATTGACCGATGTCTTTACAGAACCCCTGGGTCACTCACCCCTGAACCCACTTTAAAAACAACAGAAGACTGATCTGAATTGACAACTTACCTTGCCTTAATCAATGGTAACAAATATTAAGTGCTTTAAATTAAACACGAGTATAGCAAAAGGTAAATATTTACCATCCATATAATATATGTTACATTGGCCAATCTTCTCGATACCAGATCCAAATATCTTTCACTGATAAACAACAAACACCAGAAAATAATGTTGACAACCACAAGATACAGCAATGCCTTCATCCAGTGGCCAAAGTTCTGCCTGCAAATAACAACAACAAAAAACTGAAACAAAAAAATTAACAGCAGCCATGATGAAGGTAACAAGTCTAAGATTATGCACTTATTCTAATTAGGGGAATCTAAGCAATTGTACAAATCAACAAGACAAAAATACAATTGTTCTGAATGAATCGATATTGTTACACATCTTCAGCAGTCACTGCAAACCTATACAGGGTGGTGCCAAAAAAACCCGAACTAGTCACATTTCGGTTTGCATTTAATATAGTCTGTTTTTTACACCACCCTGTAATCATGAAATTCTTTTCCCACAGTTTCTGTGCATTCTGGTTCCAGTCAGGGAGTTGGCAGATGAAGAAATTTGCATTATGGGCATTTTCATGTCCTCAGGTGCATAACGGTGCATTATTATTATTATTATTATTATTATTATTATTATTATTATTATTATTATCAAGGAGCTAAATAAATAAATTGAACATTGTCATTAACTTCTTTACAATAATTATTACTTTACCAAATCAAACTCATTATCATACCCAGACTTCTGACCTAAACGCTGAAAATGCACTTGGCAAGTCGAAAATTATATATTCAGTTCTCAACAACAACCATTAGCCAGTTTTATAGTTTTTTTCATTGTTGGATTCATGATTAGATTTTCTACAAAATCATACATAAGTTCCCTATTGCATTTGAATTTCAGCACTCTGCCACTACGCCTTTTCAAATCAGGACATCAAGTGTACAGATATACCCAGCATAAGAATGTCGATTTCCTATGAATTCATGTATTCAGGTCTGGGCAAATGGATTCGGTATTGCATTGCAATAGTTCAAACATGATGGATAACTTGTATACCGGTAATAAACAACCGGTTTTACTAGTCTGAAAAATACCGGTAGCTTTAATGGCACGACATGTTTCACACTGGACAAATCCAAAAATTAATGATGTAACCAATCATGAAATCATTTTCGTACTATGCGATAACAAAAAAAAACAACTTCTGCCATTAGAAGTGACCTCTGTTTAGCAATTAACTGCAAATTTCTTGCCTACCTTGGAGTCAACAGAAACTGACCGAGCTGCACCCCTGCGAAATAAATGGCAATGTAGCCCGGGCAGGAGAAGATTCCCTCCCGGTTGGAATCAATGAAACCGGAGCGACCGCCTTTTCCGTCCGACCCGTAAAACACGTAAGCCTTGAGTCCGTGCTGCAGCCAGAATTCATGGAGTCCAGCGATGACGCAAGCGACCAGCCAGGACTTGTTTGTACTCACAAAACACAAGATGAAAGTAGATGCAATCTATAACCACACCACATATAAGCAAAATACACTGCCTTGGTTTTGGTAAATGATATAGAAATTAACTATATTCTTTCATCTATTAATTAAATAAAAAAATCAAACTAATAGTAGCTTCATTAGGAACAAGTTTATCTTGGAATAACAGCTGCCACAAAGCAGGCAAACTCAAGTTCTTCAAAGCTACTGGTAATCATACAAGACTTATAATATATCTACCATTTTCAGTACTGTTTTCTGTTTAACCCTAATAATAATAATAATAATAATAATAATGTACAACTTTACAGCCTTCCTGTCCTTATAACACCAACCCATTGGATAAAGCAACACAATGGAGCATTTAAGTCACTCAACTCGAACGACTGAAAGTGTAAAGAAGAAATTCCAATGGACGCCATATTCAGAGAAAACCTCGTGATAATCAGACCCTTTAACCGAGATCAAGCGACCAAAGCCAAGGACAAGGAGAGGCCACGAACCGACCACCGAACGAGAGACTCTCTCTACGACCTCAGACCAACATCTACGCAAAAATCATGTACAGCCGAATGTATACATTCTCCAGAAAGATGACAAAATATTGAACAATACTGATTTTGACATCATAAGACATGCTACAAATGGGTCCTAGGACAAAATGTCACAGACAAAATGTCATGGGGACAAAATGTCACGGGCAAAAAGTAGTGGGGGATAAAATGTAACCATAACCCTAACCCAAACCCCCAACCCCAACCGGTGACATTTAGCCCTCAGACATTTTGTCCGGCTACGTACAAATGCGTAAAAAGAAAAGAAAAGGGAAAGTTTGAAAGTGAAAGAATCAAGCATGGTTAGATATGCCAATTAGATCATCAAATCACATATTAAGGCACACCTGAAGCTTTAAAATTATTCAGGCTGGTACTTAAAAAAGTACAACACCAATAAACCAAGGCCAGTTGAAAAACAACACAAAATTATACATACTCAAAGGCACTTTAGGGTATCACTTAGGTCTTAGGTTATACTTTCAAGAAGTGCATCAACAGACGTACGTTACTTAACCCCTTAAGTGGGCGTCATGGATATATCCGTCCATTTTACATTGAGTTACAGTTAAATACATGGTTAAGGGGTTAAAGTGACTGAACTTGAAAGACAGTGAGAAACTCTGCCACTGCACAAGCAATACCCAACAAATCAGAAATTTTCTTGCAAGCATTCACTTTAGTGTATTGTCATCAACATGAAACATAAAGGCTATACAAAAGTTATGCCGTGTTCCATATCGGGTTCAAGAGCAATGCACAATTGCACATCATTATGAATCAGGGGGCAGAAGATAGCTGAATGGGTTATGCACTCGAGCAGTAGGCTAACGGAGCGGTTCAAGCCCTGCTAGCGCGCCTGGTAGCTTTCACACAGGCACTAATGCCTCCTAAGCCACTTTAAATCACGCTCAAGTAAGTAAGTAAGTAATCATTTCACAAAACCACCGAATCATGGCAAGATCGCGCGAAAACTGACCTGGCCACAGCGAGTCTTCCTCTGGCTTCTGGCGCTACGATCGAGTTCGAAAGCACAAACGACGCAACTCCTGCGTCCATTAATCCCTTTCCGAACGTCTCCACTTTACAAAACCGTCGTGGAAACACCGCAAAATCGACCGCCAGAATGCAAACGGCGGTCGCGAGATTCACCATCGCTCGGAAATTTGTGACGAACGACGGTCGTCCGGAAAGCGGCATGTCGTAAACGCTCTTAAACAAAGACACGGGCGAAGCCAACGATCGGATAAACAACGAAGTGGCGTTAGAATTCAGTGACACGAGGAATAAAGACGTCAGGAGGTAGAACGAGAAGACGAGCAAAACCTTGTCAGCCAAAGCGCTAAAAATTGTGGCCAACAACATGGCGAACAAGACGAAATCGACAAGAAATCTAACCCTGCAAATAAAAAAATATAAGATGCTGCCCGGTTACCAACAACCATCATGGCCTCATACAAGAACCAGAATGACTGAAAGGCAGACACTAATTAATCATATTGACTCTATGACATTCAGTACTTTGCTGAACATCTGCTGCTTATACCTGTACATAATTTTCGGTTCCTGGAACAGTCGGTAGCGGAAAATTCGGTACCGGAGAATTTGGCACAATTTTTTTTTTTTGGGGGGGAGATTCAGTAGTGGATAATTTGGTACGGAGAATTCAGTACATGCTGTAGGTATGGATAAGTTTACTACCCACCAGCAATAATAGTTCATAACCCCCCTGACCCTAACCCCAAATTATAATCCAGATACAAATCGTGTGTTTAAAAACAAGTCTTCCATGATCTATACCGAATGTTCCGCTACTGAATAGTCCGTCCAGAAACCTCCATACCGAATTTTCCACTACCAAATGTTCCGGTCACGTAATTTTCATTATGGGATACTCAATTCCCTGCCAACTCATACAATTCACTGACAGCATAGGCTTTTATGATTCCTCAAGATTCAAAACATTACCTGTCGCGATATTTTCGCTATTCTACAAATTCTACCTACAGCAGCCCAACAAACCACATATGACATAAACATGACAGGATATTTTTTATAAATATTTACGACAGAACTGAACAGCTACAGAGCATACCTCAACTTAGATGCAATAGAATACGACATCTTCAGAAGTAAAACTTCTCTTAACAGCAGCGTTGCCGAGGTTGTTGCTGCGAGCATTGAAATCTCAAAGAAACTGGTACCATTGTGGCCAGAAACAAAGTTTACATGTTCTTCTTTGTAGCTCATATTTGTGAGCTCCATCCTGAGAGCTGCCTCACTAAAACACATCATACATCAAAATCGTCTTAATAAACGAGACTTCAGACGATAGGAGTGCACCATTTAACAAAATCAATGTCAACTACAAAACCAATGTCAACTACGAGTGAGGTGAGTGAGTGACTTCACATGATTATTGCAGTGCAAGTGATATTTTTAATTCTAATGCCAAGCAAGAATTTTAAATTCTGGATTGGAAACCAGATACACAGTGTACTGTCATGTCCACAGCTCAGCAACTCCAAGACCAATTATGTTGAAATGAAAATGTGCAGAGTCTAATGCTAGTGACTGACGTCTACCATCTGGGGAGGGCTGAGTGACTGATTTTCCACAAATTAGAATCTGAGATTGATGGTAATAAAAACCTCTTCACTGAATCACATTGCACATTATGAGGAGCTGTGCTAGTAAAAATGCATTAAAACGGCGCTATAAAAGTTCCTTAGTAGCCTATGTTCTTTAGTAATGCAAGTGATTTTATTGAATCCATGGTAAAGCAAATCGATAAAATAACAATTCTATCGTTTAATTTTCATTAAATTACTATGCGAGGGGTATAAACTGGCTCTACGTAAAATAAAAACAATTATATAAATTATTTACATCAAATTGTAGCCTTAGAAACCATATCATCGCCCATCGCCGAGGACTAAATATTTACATCGATGCAGTTATCAAATACTTTGCCGCCTTCCTTCATAAAGTAAGTAAGTAACATTTTGTAGATTCATCTAGACCTTTAGGAGTAGTGCCTTAGTAGGTGCCTATTTATGGATAAGAGAGTACTGCGTCTCTGTCTGATCGTTTCACAGAATTTACTAAATATACATCATCGTCCTCATCATCATCATCATCATCATCATCATCATCATCATCATCATCATCAAAAATATTCAACCCCATTTGGAAAATTACTCTGTGAATTCACTACCTGCATAAGCTCAGCAGCAATAACCGTACGTACACTAGCTAGGGGCTGCAGTGCCCCCTATTGAGTGCTTGCCTCCAGTTGGGACCCTATACTTAATACTACTTACCTAACAACATATGGTTGGCCCCCATGATTAGAAGTTGCCACCCCAACGCCCCCTCCCCCCAATTGCCAAATCCTGGAGCCGCCACTGAGGGGCTGTCCATTAATTATGTCAACAATTTTTGAGCAATTTTGATTCCCTCCCCCTTGTCAACAACTGTCAACTTTCAGTGACCCCCTATAATTATATCAAAAACTTTTGACCCCCTCCCAACTAAGATCAGTGACGGGTCTCCCTAAAAAGTTTAGGTTATTATTTTTGTGGCGATGACCACATTTTCCTTTCTTTTGTTCATCAAGTGTCATAATGTGCAGTGGCGGCTCCACCGGGGGGCCCGTGCCCCTATTGAGAGCCTGGCCCCAGTTGGGACCCTATACTTAATGCTACATACATTAAACAACAAATGGTTGGCCCCCCATGATTAGAAGTTGCCCCACCAACGGCCCCCCACTTGCCAAATCCTAGAGCCGCCACTGATAATGTGGTGATGATGACCTTGTTTTTTTGCTTGTCAGGCTTTTTTCCATTGTCATAAATAATATTCCATGAAATTTCCTATTTTTCATCATTTGTAAAAAATGAAATTGTTGACGTCAACTTCTCTTGACCCCCTCCCCTGTCAACAACTGTCAAACTTTTTCAAATCCCTCCCCCTATTTTGCTGACGTAATTAATGGACAGCCCCTAACGGGATACTTCAATATATAGGCTTACTTCCATGAAGATAAAACAAATAATAATATAATATAATATAGCAAGGTTTAAAGTGGTTCAGTAGGGACTGCCCTGTGTGAGAACCACTGTTGCTCCCGTCCAATCTAATATCCTAAACTACTGAGGTTTATTTTGAACTCGTTTACAGTTGTAGCCGTTACTATCCCCTCACCCAGTTCATTCCATCTGTCCACCACTCTTGCACTAAAAAAATGCTGTTTATGTCTCCCAACCCGTTTCTTGAACAGTTTCATGCTGTGTCCTCTGGTTCGATCATACTCCTTCATTGTAAAAAATCTTTCCTTTGGCATTTCCACTTTGTTTGTTAGTATTTTGTATGTCTCGATCAAATCCCTCTCTCTTCTTTTTTTTCCAGGGTTGTCAATCCACAGTGATTTAGCCTTTCCTCATAGGTTAGTTTGTGATATCCCTTGATCATCTTTGTTGCTCTGTGTTGCACTCTTTCTAAGGTCTCTATGTCTTTCTTCAGGAATGGACACCATGCTTGAACACAATACTCTAAATGTGGACGTACCAATGTCTTGTAAAGTCTTATTATTACATCCTTCTCTCTGCTCACTATCGTTCTTTTGATCATACCTAGAATTTTGTTGGCCTTATTAGCTGCCTCTGCACATTGCCTAGATGGCTTTAAGCTGTTATGCATGATGACCCCTAGATCTTTCTCCTCGTTTGTCACTTTTAGTCCCTTCCCACATAACTTAAATTCATGATCTGTTCCCTTCTTCCCAATGTGCATCACCGAGCATTTATCTGTATTAAAAGCATTTGCCAATCTGCCGACCACTGGGATAGTCTATTAAGGTCTTGTTGTAAAATTTTTGCTTCTGCTTCACTATCACTCTGTCCACACAGTTTTGTGTCATCAGCGAATTTTGAAATTTTTGACATTATATCATCATCGATGTCGTTGATGTATATTAAAAACAATAGAGGTCCCAACACTGAACCTTGTGGCACCCCACTTATGACCTCAGCCCAATCTGAATACTTGCCTCTTATACCTACCTTCTGTCTTCTGCTCTGAAGCCAGTTTTTTATCCATCCAAGAACTTTACCTCTAATTCCACTGGCCTGAAGCTTGACTGCCAGTCTTGAATGAGGTACTTTATCGAATGCTTTTGCAAAGTCCAGGTATACTACATCAACTGCCTTTCCCTCATCTAGCTTGTCGTGGATCTCTCCAAAAAGTCCAGTATGTTTGTTAAGCAAGATCTTCCCTTAATAAACCCATGCTGGCTATCCTTTAAAATCTTGTGTCTCATAAGATGGTCCAGTATATTTGCTTTCATTATTTTCTCCAGAACTTTACACACTATACAGGTCAGACTCACAGGCCTATAATTTCCTGGCTCCCACGTTTACCCTTTTTTGAATATAGGAGTGACTACTGCATCCCTCCAGTCCCTAGGGACTATTCGATTTAAGTGACATATTGAATATTGTGGCTATTACCTCACTAACCTCATGTCTTACCTCATACAGAAATTTTGGGTGTATATTGTCTATTCCAGGGCTTTTGTCAGTTTTCATTTGACTCAGAATTTCCAGGACACACTCTTTACTGCAATTTATGTCTGATAATGCTTCCTCCTCTTTTCCACAAAATAAATTAATGGGCTTTGGTATGTTGGTTGTGTTTTCCTTTGTGAACACTGATCCAAAGTAATCGTTCAGAGTTGTTGCTGTTTCCATGTCATCCGTCACTGTTTCTCCAGAATCAGCTACTAATGGTCCCACTTTGTCTTTTCGCTTCATCTTACTTCTTGCATATCCATAAAAACTCTTACTGTTCCGTTTGATGTCTTTCATACTCTGCAATAGCCGCTTTGTTTGTAGCTGTTGATTTGTTCCTCTTTTGCACATAACTGGACTGTAACTGTTTTAATCTCGCCTGTTCCAAACCTTCATTGCTTTGCATTTTTAGTCGGTGCTTTCTCAATTTCTTCCACGCTTTGTTTTTGGCCCTTCTCTTCTTCTGTACCTCTCTCTCAAACCCATGGAAGTTTTTTGTTAAGTGTCCGCTGTTTTGGTATTGTTGAATCCATAACCCTTGACATGCAATTTTTAAATATTTCCCAGCTTTCTTCTGCATTTTTATCCTTTATCATGCTTCCTATGTCCAAATCTTCGATCATCTTCCTAGCCAGATCATATTTTCCCCGGAAATAGTTTTTGTTTTTTTGGTTGCGTGTGCTCTCGATATCTTCTGCTAAAATTACATCAAATGTCACTGTCTGGTGGTCACTTGTGCCTAAGTTTTGTCCAACCATCATATTCTTCACTAACTGATCATCTGAAGTAATTATTAAGTCCAGTGTGTTATCTCCTCTCGTTGGTTCAGTGACATGTTGTGTAAGGAAATTGTCATCCATGCACTTAAGAAATCTCTTGTCCTGGTTCCTGTCTGCCTCCATGCTTTCCCAGTTAATATGATAGTTGAAGTCACCCATTATTAAGTACATTTTCCTTGGCTACTATATTTAAAATCCTAAACAATCCAATATCTATTTCCTCCTTTGCATCTGGGACCCGATAGCATACGCCTAATAGTATTTTTTTCTTTTTGCATCTGATTTCACACCAAATATTTTCTCTAAAATTGTCATCTTGAATATCTCTTCTTTCCAATGCATTCAGTTCCTCTTTGACATACAGTATTACTCCCCCAGCTCCATGACCTCTGACATTTAGGTTTTCCCTGTCCTTTCTAAACATTACATACCCATTCAAACCTAGCTCTCCATCGTCTATTTCCTGTCTGGCCCAGGTCTCTGTAATACCTATAATATCTGGTTTGATTGAACTGATGCACATTTCAACTCAGCTTTTTACTTGCACTTATAATACTTCTAGCATTTGTATAAAAACACTTAAGTTTCTTCCCTATCAAAGCCCTACTTTTCTTCCTGGTGTCGGTGCTATTTATTGTTATATTTTCAAGACAGTTAGAGATACCCCTAATCTTCAATCGCCCCTCCCCAGTAGAATGTTTGCTACTACAGCTACGTCTATTACTATCTAACCTACCTAGCGTTTACTACTACTAAAGTCTCCACTACTTCTACTAGGACTACCACTGCTACTATCTGTTCTAACTGCCTTTGTCCTCAGTTTAAATGCCTACACAGGCAAGCAGACTTCACTGTATGAAATATCCTCCTTGCCACCATGTCTGCTCCCATCCAATTAAGATGAAGCCCATCCCTGGCAAGGTATCCTGATCTCTGTGCGTTGAATTCCACGTCCACGAAATCAACTCCTTCTTTCCCTGCATATTCCCATCAGCATGGCATTGACCTCCAATCTCTTGCTCTCATTGCTTCTAGAAAGGTCTCTTCTAGGCATGATTCCTGTGATCACCAAGTGCTTCCTCCGCTGTTTCAATTCTCTAATCATTCTCCTGAATTTCTCAATTATGTCTGCTTTTTCATCCTGCAGCAGATTGTTCGTCCCCAGCTCCACCACACACGTCTCTGCTTCTCTTCCAGCTTCTTCTTCCAGTAACTCCTCCACATCTTCAATTCTCGCACCTGAACGCGAGATGGCCACGTACTGGTTTTTAGTCTGTAAAACTAAATTCTTTCCTAAATTCCTAGCGTTTGAATCCCCACTAAGACCACAGCCGGTTTGATACCTTCCCTGTTGTCCGTTCTCTCTTCCGCCTCGCCCACGTAAACAAGTGTCTGTTTACGCCTCTGCTGTGGCCCCTCTCTCTTTGGTGTGTCCGGCTGCTTCACCACTATGGTCTTGCTTCTTTCCGGCATCTGTTCCTTCACCTTGTCCGCATAGGACTTTGCCGGCTCCGGTTCCTTCTGCGGTCTTTCTTCCAATATCTTCTGGAGGATTTTCTCAACCTCCGCCAGCTTCTTCCCCTGCTCCTCGATGATCTTCTCGAGAGCCGCGATCCTCTTGCACTTGCAACAGATCTCCTCTTCATCCATGTAGTCTGCCATACCGCTCATGCCACAGGTGTCGCAGATGGCCAACGGTTCCTTATCCCGACCCATTTGTAAATTTTAATATTATCTAACTGTATAAGAGTATGGAAAATTTTAATCAAGTATCGCGACGTGATCTTCGCTCCTTCAATATCGCTCAGTAGCAATACTTAAGTCTTCTACGCGAACAAAACTACGCAAAAAAACACAATCAGAATTGCATCAATAAAAGAATCAATACTTATCCTTGTCTCGACACCCTTCCGTCCAAAGACACGCCTTGGAACTGGAATAAAACGCTTTTATCGAAGAAAAAATTTCTCCCGTGCGCGCACACTACCATAGAATCTAGACCTGACTCCCTAATTCTCCAAATGATCCAAATTCTACTCAAGTCACTCAGTTCCCAACACAATATTAAGCAAAACTTGCATAACATGACAACATCTCTCTTTTCAGACTCAAGCTTTCGGACGCACCTTAAGTTAATTAACCCCTTAACCGTGTATTTAACTGTAACTCAATGTAAAATGGACGGATATATCCGGTATCCCCAGTTAAGGGGTTAAACCTGTAGAACCTATCTATCTTCTTCATCGTTATCTTCATGCTCAGCAATATATAATCAATACTCTCCATATAATCATTTCACAACACAATTCTAAATGTTTGCCCGCACCTCCTCCGCCCCGTGACCACTACTCATTTGGCCGTATTATCGTTAAAATCGGTATACAGCTACATTCCGTGAAAACACTGAAGCACCTGGCCTCATCACCAAACCCCCAAACACCCTACGCGGTCACCGACTGACAAATTTCATTCCGACCTATCTGACCTACTTGACTAACACCCTTCTGCAATCACACGATTTTCAGGTTTCAATGCATACATGAAATATTTATACTTAGTACTTTAGGCTCCATTAAGACAAAGAATCCACGAGCATGATAAACGAAGTCGTCATTTGCTTTCTTTAAACTATTCAAAACATCACTCAAAAATACAAATATGAGATTTGAGTAATTTGACAAATGTTTCAGATTTTTAAAATTCATCATCCGGAATGGTATCAATGATACAAATAAAAAGATAATAATAATAATAATAATAATAATAATAATAATAATAATAATAATAATAATAATAATAATAATAATAATAATAATATAATGTTCTGCAAGACCATCTTAAAGCTATTCTGAAGACCAATTAACCTGTCTACCGACAGATAAGAACCTCAGTAAGCATGACAATCGCACACCATGTGTAAGCCATTAAAACCATCATCGCCAGCGGCTATATGCAAAACGTGACCAAGAATCACATCGAGTACAGCAGCAGTAGCACCACAGTTTGAATCCATATCAATTGTCCAAAAACTGTGATCTATGATTAACAGATTCCGTTCAAATAGCAATTTGGCAGCATTACTACCTTCTTAGAGGATCAAAAAGATTGTGTGTGTAGTCTGATAGTTAGTTCATGAGCCAGAGGGGGGAGTTTTGCGATTAGAATTTGTGCTTTAGATATAAAGCAACTGAAGATTCACTTTGCACCGTAACCATGCTGCTTTAAACTTAGCACATCATTGTGTGCTTGTACTGCATTATAAAAATAGACAATCACAATTTAGTAACTTCCTGAACTATCAAAAATAATGTCCAGTTGACTGCCGTTTAATTTCAAGAAAAAAGACAACCAGAAAATACTATAATTCATACCCAGCAATATTCTAATTTATAATTATGGAGCAAACGTTACGTATCTTTAAAGTCTATGCAATTCAATGTGTATAAAAATTACTTACTTATTTAACAATATCGGCGATATCATCTACAATTACTGCAAACTAAAAATAAAACATGGCATATTGATGTAATATTTTTATAACAAAATAGCAAAAATTCCATAGTAACAAATGTACTCTCATTAAGCGATGAAAAAATTGAAATGTTGTTAGGTTTTCTATGAACTCTTCAGAAGACTGGTGTTAACAAAGACATAATAGATTACAGTGATCGAGCCTATTGTATATCTGTCTGCGTACTGCTAAATGTATCTCAAAATTAGTTTATTTTACTGTCATTGTTAGATTTTATGCAACAGAACACAGATCTTGAAATCAATAGATTGTGATGCAGTATCAACAGTGACATCTTATTGGAGACGTTTTAAGAGGTGCTATATAAATTCTCTGTAATGCAACACGGCAAAACAACTCAAAACTAGACACACAGCAGTCAGCAAATGTAGTGGTCATCTATTCGTTTAATCTAAAGCATCAAGTTCGCCCATAACCCAGGGCTTAAAGTACATGGGTTCGTACTCTGTTGCATACTGAATTTGACAAAGCGAAAGCCTGCCAAACTCGATATTTCTGACGTTCAATCACCCACAGTAAAGTTCACAATCTTTACTGATCTTTACGCAAATTGTCACAGGAAACACATCATGCAACAGTTCTGAGTTCAGTTTTTCTGCTCTGGAAGTTTAACCCATTAAATGGTGGATGGTTTCCTCGTTCGGACATACTTCAGCAGACGACACGTGCGAAGTTCCCACAATAAAGCCATTGGCACTTGACTGGATCACAAATCAGGAATTACTGGAAGAGGTCGGTCTGCGCGGCGAAGAAAACTTTTATCAGTCGAGTAACAAAGCGGTTTACGTCAACTGCCTCTTTCGACAGCCGCTGACGACTTCTTGTGAAACGCACGAAGACTTCAGGCATTTATCCTGTGACCAAAGGACAAAGAACAGGTTATTCAACATTGACTGAATCCAAAACTTCAAAATGAGCCAAAGCAAGTTCAACTTCTGAGATAATTATGGCCAGAACCATGGGCGCCTACATAAATTTTTCCGGGGGCGGGGCAATCACAATATTAACCAAGGTTTTCCAATTTTAGTGTCAATATATTGGCTAAAAGCCAAAATATACCTAGTCAGATACAAAAATAGATGTGCATTTTCCAGGGAGGAAAGTGTCCCCCTTTGCCCCAATGTATGGGCGCCCTTGGATTAGAGCTGCTTCGTTAACCCCAAGTAATATTGCATCACTAATGATGTCTCAATACACCATTTAATTTTAGAGTAAAAAGCAAAAAAACACAATTTAACCAACACTGAAATATATAGATTTCTGCGCTGTGCCTCAAAGTCCGAATTGAAAAGGAACAATATTCCTTCGATTATTGAGAGGAGAAATGAATGCTAATAAAATGCTAGTAAAATCAATGTACCAACTATTTATTCAGCAGAGCTAATTGGATGGCAATATGACAGAGTCACTCATTCCCACCTTGAGACAAAGCCACATGTTGTACTCTGAGAGATATTGGTCGAATGCCGAGCACCAGCTCACGAATTCACGAATCCATATTTCACGAACATCTTCTCCGTATTCACACGCTGCAAAAACGCCAACGGCGTGATGACGTCACACAATTTATCCTATTTTTAGCATACTGGAACATTCTACCAACATTCATTCATCTTTTACATCAATTCAATCATTCAAACAATACCTACAAACTTATCTATTTCATCTTAGCTGCCCATACTAACAGTAACACAGTAGCTATTCTAGCCACCTAGACATTGGGGTGAGTTTAAAATTTTGTGGGGGAACAGACACTGGGGAGGTCATAATACTTGCCAAAATGTCAAAAAATGGGACAAATTCAAACTGGGAGGGGGGAATTCCCCACCAGGGAAGGCCTAGAATAAACACTGCAGTAACAGCACTGATGCTTCATTTATTTTACTGTGTTCACACAGTCCATGTAGATTGGCACTGCAGTTATCACACCAATCTCATCTCTTTTATTATTACTATTACTATTATTTGTATTTGTATTTCCTACAATTTTCATCTTAATACAATATAGTAAAATTCTGGGATAATGTAGTGGTCATTCGAGCGGTTTAGGAGGCAGCAGTCTATGCAAAATCCACAATCAATAAATAATTAATCAAATAAACCACTGTGAATAAACTATATGCCTATATGAAAAGAAAAGCTTTCATTTCATGCAAGAAAACAATGCTTCCTACTAGTAAGAACATATAAATGTAGAAAAAACACGAGTTTTACAGAAGCATCCACGGATTCCTACCGGACGTCGCCACGCCGTGTTCCGCTAAACTAATGCCCTCCGAGATGCAGCGGAATGTTCCGATGTGGTACCTGGACACATTGAGTATAACGAGCCCGTTGTTCCTCGACAGCACATAGTTTGGATCGGAAAAAACCGGAACGGGGGCCTGGAGGGGCGACCCGCTTCGTTGCCACGTCCAGGCAACATCGCCCTCTGGTGAGCAACGGGACGAACAACTTAGATGTAGAGCAGCACCGGGAAGGGCTCGGTGCTCCATTCGAACTACAGAAACAAAAGCAACATCCAACATTGAACACCCTCTCAATTGAACTCAATCACTTTTACATATATATATATATATATATATATACTGTATATATATATATATATATATATATATATATATATATATATATCAGGTGTGCGATGGAGCAGCGGTTAGCACACTGGACTGCCAATCTTGAGGTCTGTGGTTCAACTTCCGGACACGGCTGAAACTTTTCGGTTGTTTCTGTTATAAGCACCCCAGTCAACTCAGGTGTTAACTCGGTGGAAGGAAAGGTGGCGAGGGGAAAGCTGGTAATCAGCCCTCATTCATCCATTCCATGTAAAACTGAAGGTGCCAACCCTTTGACCTTTATATTTAATATTATGCATATATATATATATATATATATATATATATATATATATATATATATATATATATATATATACACATACATATACATATATATAATATATATATATACACACACACATACATAAACATATATATAATATATATATGTGTATATATATATAAAGTACCGTAATGTACGGTCCGTGTGATGCAATACCATATTGGATGGTATTGGATACAATGTACTTTGGATATAATGTACTAAATCTTACAGACCTGCAAAGTACATTATAATGAAATTCTACTGTACGCGGAAATGTCATATTCAACCTATTATACAACTACCAGAGTCTACTTGCTATTTGAATCATAACTAGGCAACGCAGGTAATGTACAGACGCATTAGCTAAACCACCATACTGTCAACAATAAATATGCATGCATAGTAGTAATGACAGTATGTCTATAGCGCTGCTTGAAAGCTTGGCGCAATGCACCAGCTTATGTATATATGTATGTATGTATATATACACATTATATATATATATATATATATATATATATATATATATATACACACACACATATATATACTGTACTGTATGTATATAATATTGCATAGTACATTACCTGTACAACCTGGCCTACAGATGGAGATTGATGATGCATTAGTAACCCCTTGCAACAAGTTAGAACTTTCCCTAGACAGCAACACACAGCAGAAGCTAGACTATAATCAATCGCTTGTACTTCTATAGCGCCAATTTATTATAAGTGTACCTGACATTATTGATGGTTGCTTCAAAGTAAAGTTATCAGTAATCAGGTCAAGGGTCGACAACTATAATTAGGTCAAGTTTCACACGAATAAGAATATTTCAAAGCCAAGACAATTGTAGGCAACCTCCGCTGAAATTGTTCACAGCGCAGCGCGTTCGCATTCCAGCCGCAGTACGGGTCTTTCACGCAATCCGTACACAGACTGTACGATGAACAGAGTTCCGTGGACAGTTGGATCACAGAGTTTTCTGATACGACGTACAACCATCTCCTCTGCAACACAACAAACACAACAAAGCAAATAAGACAAATAGCATTAAAAGTTAGGGTACGAGGCAACTACCGCTAACGGCAATACCAAAACTCATCCTGTAATTTATGATTGCCATCATCAGTGGCGGTTCCACGTGGGGGATGAGTGGGAATGCATCCCCTCACCAGACTTTTTTTTGCTTTTTTCGCTAGTCAAACTATTTTTGGGTAAAAGCCGAGTAAAATGACGGGGAAAAACTGCAGGTGACCTTTTTTTGCTTGGCAAACCTATTTTTCAGTAAAAGTCTAGCAAAATTCAGAGAAAGTTGCCTTTCTTTGCTTGTCAGCTTTTTTCTTTTTTGGCAAAGTTTATTGATTTTTCCCCCACCAACTTCCTATTAATTCATTTCATCCCCCCAACAAGAAAACCTGGAACCGCCACTGGCCATCATCCCATATATAAATTAATACAGTGCTATATAAAATATAAATCTATACATGCATGTTAGTAAGTATGTGTGTATATATACACTGTGAACTCAATCTATAATAATTACTAGCAGTCACAAAAATTCAAACAGACCATCGAATGTTACACTAAGTTGGTTTTACTGCATGCATGATTGCTGCCGTGAAACCTTCATCTAATCTTAGAATCTATGGTAAGAAGAAAGCAGCAGACGACAGGAAATTCTACATGCATATTCCGCTTACCCCGTTTACACTGTGGATCTTCATGTCCCACACCTTTGGCGTACCACGGTCGAGAAACGGTTTTAGGACTGAAAATTTTCTGAAGTGGACACGTTCGTCTTCGTCAGACCACGCGACGACTCGAACAATTTCGGACGGATTCGTGACTGCGAATATCAAAAACATATCTTAGCTTCAACGCATTTCTATCACAGAAAATGAAAATAGCTTATTATAAAGTTTCTAAGCGATGGTTAATCATCGATCAAACACCGGTATCTGTATTCATTTTGTGGATGTATCTTTGTAAAATGCTTGTTTCATTCTATGGATCCATTGCATTCAATCAGGTCAGGAATATAGGGCGAATCACAAAATGCCATGCAACCGACAGTGGCGGTTCCAAGATTCTTGGTGGTGGGGGGGAGGTATGAAATGAATTTATAGGAAGTTGGTGGGGAAGTGAAAAGAGAAAGGAAAAAATCAATACACTTCACTGATAAGGGCTGACAAAAAAAAATCTTTCCCCCTAATTTTACTACACTTTACCATTGAACCGCCACTGGCAACCGATGTCTCAGATTTCAAGTTTCATGCGGCCACCAGGAATTATTGCATTAGAATGCAATCATTTTCCTTCGTCCAACATCACTTCTTACACTCTCGTTCGAGTCGCTCTGATCAATGTGAAAGCCAAAATCTCACTACTTTACCATGCGACTCCAATGCCAGGAAAGAGGCACTATACAAACACTACATTACACTACATTACAACTTCAACCACTCACCCTTAAACCTGCACAACAACCTCGATCCGACCTGGATCTTGTGCGATTGTGACCGGGGCGTGCCACCAGCTGGTGCTTCCGTGCATTATGACGTGGCGCTATAGAAGTTCAAGATCAGATAAGAATAGACAGCATCGTCAATTAAACGACTGGGCTCCATGCATAATCACCACATTCACATACAAGTCTGTTGTGCCTTTAATACACGCAGAGCCTGGCCGCGCCGAAATTCTAAGCGAAAACAAACGAAACTAACATGAATAGAGATAGAGAACGGTAAACTGCTGAACATAATCAACAGCCAGGCGACTGTACGAAACAGTGTGCGTGTAGTACAGAGGCGACGTCGTCACCTGGTCCACTGTGCCGTACATCAGAGTATTAGAAAGCACAAACGATTCGACAGTTGTAGACAGCGACTGCCTATCACTTTGGCACTTAGAAAAACAGAAAGACGCAAACAATTCGAATGTAAACAACTAAGACACGAGTAATCAAATTTATATTTATATGTGCCTTTCCATATATTACAGTATGCGACAAAAAAATTCTCTCACAATTTGCATTTCAGAGGAAAAAAATTGTCATTGTATGCTAGCCTAAAACTTAAGATTATAATATGATATCATCGGTGTCCAGTCAAAATAGCGCAAGACAAAATCGCGCCAACATAATTGCGCGATGTCAAACAAAGAATTGCGCGTTATAATAACAGCGAGCGTCATGTGAAGGCGAGTAAAAACAAGTACGTTCAACTCGACCGTCGCCTACGAGCTCTTATTATTTCAACATATGGAACCAGGCCGTTATTGGATTACCTGTGCAGTGTTTCGTACAATCTTTCAATTTGGTAAGACAAAGCACACGACAGAACACTTATGGAATAAACGGTACATTCTTTACTACGTTTATTTATGTAATATAACATAAAGTAGTATAGTATTGCATAGTATAATGCAATATAATTAAACTAAACTAAACTGATCTGATACATTTCCATACAAGGACCTTGAATCTAACTTTTGACTTTCACATTGAAGATTAGGCTTTCAGATGCATTGACTGTGCTCAGAGTTTACCAAGCACTCGCACCACTCTTAGTAACAGCACATTTTCAGTGGCTGGGCCAAGAACATGAAATTCACTTCCAGGCTTTTTGGTCCTCTCTGCTGAGTCTCTTACAACATTCTGATCCAGACTCAAAACGTACCTCCTGTTCTCTATTGCCTATCCCCCCATAACCGGGACCGGAAAATCGGACTGACCTTTTGGATATGACAGCGAGGGATTACGATTCAAATCCAGGAGCGACCGTCGACTGATGCCAAGCGCTTTACTAAACTGGCGCCACAGAAGCTCTTTAGTTAAAACACAGCACTAGCAGCACAGTACCGGTAATTTAACACAAAAATTGTTGTTGTCACATCGTAAAACTCAGAATGCTAGTTGACATTTCAGAGTGGCTCCATCAAGAATATTTTTACACCCCCTAATACCCCCCCCCCCCGATTTGAGACCGACACCCCTCCCCCAACACACCCACCCCAATTTCAGCCATGGGATTACCTTTTTTTGGCTTGTCAGACCTTTTTTGGCAGGGGACCCCAGAATTTACCGACACCCCCGCCAAATTGATGATAATCCTAGAAATAACCCTGGGGACTCCACTGACTAGGCTTGGCCTGGGAACTGGAACTTGGTTGTCCGGAGTTATTATCCACTGAGAGCTGGTCGTCTGTCGCGCGTAGAATTGACCGCCGTCGAACTTCCGCTCGATCGCCGCGTAGTCGAACTGGCAAACGGCCGATCCCCACATCGCGTTACTGAATCAAAAACAAAACTTAAGCTGCAAAAAACAAGGCGGATGCAAAGAAAGCGCTATCAACCCAACCATGATGTGTGTAATTGATTTGTGTAACTGATGCGTGTAGGCTAAGTGCTCTTGTTGTAGGCATCAGCCTTGCTACTGTGCTATATAAATTGTCTAATAATAATAATAATAATAATAATATAATAATTACCAGTACAGTGGAACCTCATTAAGACGAACCCTTGGAGAGCAAGCGAAGATAATTAACGCGGACCCGTGTTAATGTCAATAATGACTTTTAAAGCATAAGATCATCGAAGCAGCAATAACGATGGCTTTATAATCTCCCATAAAATCCAAAATAAAAGCATTCCGAAAATACAGCTAATTATCTGACAGTAATCATAATCCATAAAAGTAAGTATTGAATTACCGGTGAATTATTTAACAATAATATAATAGTGCTGTCTGCATTGTGCTGCTTTCTGTTTGTGCTCGTGTCATTATTGGTATTTTGCTGCAGTACATGCAATATATATATATATATATATATATATATATATATATATATATATATATATATTGCGGTAGTCATCAGGGTTTTAATTAAACACAGGTCTTAAGTTAAAAGAACAGCATTAAGAGTTAACAGCACAGTTGATAATGCAAATATCCATTAATGTTACTGCAATTTTACGGCCATCGGCGTCATTACCGCGTTTTTTATCACTGCTGGGCGGTAACACAGGCCAATAACGAGGACTACCGGAATAGCGTTAAATTGGCCACGATATGCATAAACACATGGATTAGGACATAATTCTAATCCGCTGATCGGCTGTTTCAGAGGACAAAGTAGAGAAACACACAAAAGACATCGAGAACTCACACGTTGGCCATGAAAAGGCAATAGAAGATTCTTTTGGTGCTATCGTACTGTACATCGTCTGCAATAGCACAGACAATTACTGTACAAGATGCTCACAAAACAGAAGAAATGTTCAGTGTTCAAGCAACAGACATACAGACAGACAGACAGACAGCCAGACACACAGACAGACAGCCAGACACACAGCTAGACAGTTAGACAGACAGACAGACGCACACACAGGGTAATTCAAGCAAACCCAAGTTTTAAAATTTCGAGTATGACACACTCAAACGTCCTGTGACAAATAACAGAAAAGTTTTGCAGGAAATCATAAAGTCTGCACGTGGGTTATTTATAGGATTATCAATTTGGGGGTCAGAAAATTCTGGAGGTCCCCTGCCGAAAAAAGTCTGACAAGCAAAAAAGGTCATCCCATAGCTGAAATTGGGGAGGTGTTGGGGAGGGGGGTTGTCGGTCTCAAATTGAAGGGGGGGCTGTTAGGGGTGCAAAAATATCCCTGGTCTGGACGTACACAGTTCGTCGAAATAGACTGGAATGTCGTTGGTGCCAACGGAGCAGTTGAGCGTCGCTTTGACGTAAGTCAGAAACCGATTGCGTTCGTACCGGCGCCCTGTGTCGTTCTTCAACCAGTCAAAATCAATCGTCAACTTTCAAACAGTTCCCACTAAAATTTCCCAGAAACTTTCAAACGACAACTTAATGCAATATTTCCAAGCGAATTCACTATAGAGGGGGCGGGAAGATGGCAGATTGGTAATATGCTCGAGCAGTATGCTGACGGAACGGGTTCAACCCCGCAAGGAGCCCTTCTAAGGTCAACTCAGCCTTCATTCGCTTCGCTAGAGGGCGGTGGTAACCGAGTAGCAGCTGTGGCAGCGAGGGTAAAGCGCGGGTCTGGAGAAAGCAATGGCAAACTACTCTAGATTAATGGCTTTAGCTACCAGCGTCGCTGCTTGCCTGACACCGGAGATCAGCGCCGGGCCCAACGCTCGAAATCGAGTATGGGCGAACCTTTACCTTTTACCTTTTCACTCACTATAGAAAGATCTAAAATTCACTCATAGTGTTCCTCACACAGGACGCAACCTACTCAACCACTCTAAACATCATCATCATCATCATCATCATCATCATCATCATCATCATCATCATCATCATCATCATCACCACCACCACCATCATCATCATCATCATCATTATCATCATTATCATCACCTGCAACCATGAAGTTCTAAGTGAACAATCTCCTGATACTTAAAAATCAATATCTGATACATTTGATAGTTTGCTATGTTGTGCCTGTTCTCAATAACACAGCTAGTGATTTGGTATAGCTACGAAAAAACTTGATTAGCAGGTGCAAGCAATGATAGATATCCAATGCTATCCAGGTGATAAATTCCGATAGTATCATTAACTCACTTTGCAAACGCGAGCCACACGAGCGTGATGCTTGCGACCGTAAAGAGAAGACTCGACCGCAAGTTCACGGAAAAAGAAGTAGACATACTGATCGATCTCAAACGATGCGATGTAAAACAGCTCTAGAAAGACAGACAATAATAACATACCATTGAGACAAAGCTAAAGCTACTGAAAACGACCACAGCAATGAATATAAATAAATAAATTATAAATTGTGACATAGATGATCTCTGGTTCTGTCATTGACATTTTGATACTAATAAACTGATTGATTGATTGATTGAATATTGAATAACAATACGCCAACATTCTTCTTAAACAACATCGTAATCACCAGCAGAAATTCATAGCAAAATAAAAACAACGTACCAAACAATAAATGACACAAAAAAGCATCAGGTTTATACAACCACATTACTTTGGGCGTTGCTTCGCTTACCCTGCACCCCCTCCACCCAAATAACCCCCCAAATGAAAATTGAAAATTTTTGACTTTTAGCCACACTGGGGTATAGACACTTTTAGGTGGGAGTACCGGTAGTCATAAACATTATACTCCCAAGAACACTTAATATGGCAAACGCAGAAAAATTTCCGTGACAATTTAAATCATAGTTAGTGAAAGAGTGAATCAAAACACCAAAAGTATGCACTTGAACTTTTGCTAAGTTCAGGCCAAGCACAAACAGGAATAATCTAATCATGATAATGTCTAAATATCAAGATCATGTCCAAACAAAGCCACATTGACATGTTGCCACTGGAAAAAACTTGATTAGCAGGTACTCTTCACTTCTCTGTCAAAAGTGCTAGCCATTCGCACGTTAGTGAAATTCTCTGAGTTTAAAAATGTTCTTTAAAATGTACAAAATTAGAGAATATCACAGGCAAAATTCTGAATGCCAAGCACTTTTGATCTAAAAGAGATAGTGCTTTTTTGAGAAAAAAACTTGATTAGCAGGTGCTCTTCACTTCTCTGTCAAAAACAGCTAGCCATTCAAAGTCTGCCAATACCATTCTCTGAGTTTAAAAATGTCCTTTAAAATGTACAATTTATGCATTAGAGAATATCACAAAAAAATGCCAAGCACTTTGATCATGATAGTGGCACTTTGAAAAACCCTGATTAGCACGTGCTCTTCACTTCTCTGTCAAAAGTGCTAGCCATTCACACGTCTGCCAATACCATTCTCTGTAGTTTAAAAATGTCCTTTAAAATGTACAATTTATGCATTAGAGAATATCACAGGCAAAATTCTGAATGCCAAGCACTTTTGATCTAAAAGAGATAGTGCCCTAATTTTTGAGAAAAAAAAACTTGATTAGCAGGTGCTCTTCACTTCTCTGTCAAAGTGCTAGCCATTCACAGCTAGCCTTCTGTCTTCTTCCCTTCAACCAATTTTCAATCCATCTGAGAATATTGCCCCTTATTCCACAGGACTTCAGTTTGGCAGCCAGCCTTATATAGGGTACTTTATCAAAAGTCCTAAATTATTATGTCTACTCCCTTGAGAATAAAAACCTCCTCAGAAAGTAAATGCAAATGTTGGGAATGGTGAAAAGGACAATTGTGAGTCGTGACAAAGAGATAATCATTAAACTTTATAAGTCATTAGTAAGGCCTCATCTGGAATACTGTGTTCAGGCTTGGAATCCATTCTTGAAAAAATATATAGAACTTTTAGAAAAAGTGCAAAGAAAACTTGAAGATGGTCAATGGGTGCCATAATTTAAGCTACGAAAAAGACTTCAATATTGTGGACTGACAACATTAGAAAGGAGAAGAGAAAGAGGGGATTTGATAGAAACATACAAAATAATGACTCTAGATGTGCCATATGATCGATTCTTTACATTGGCACAATAGCAGCAAAGAAATGTCAAAATGTTTAAGCAGAGGGTTGGTCCAAGAAAGAAAAACTTTTTTAGTGCAAGGGTTGTGCAAATGGAACAGTTTGGACGAGGTGGAGTGACAGTTGAAACAGTGAACGGATTCAAAGGCTATCTAGATAAACTAGGTTATTGAATGCAGATGGTTACATCAGTGGTTTTCACACAGGCTTACTGAAACCACAAAATCACATTATTATTATTATTATTATTATTATTATTATTATTATTGTTGTTGTTGTTGTTGTTGTTGTTGTTGTTGTTGTTGTTGTTGTTGTTGTTGTTGTTGTTGTTGTTGTTGTTGTTGTTGTTGTTGTTGTTGTTGTTGTTGTTGTTGTTGTTGTTGTTGTTGTTGTTGTTGTTGTTGTTGTTGTTGTTGTTGTTTATTGTTGTTGTTGTTGTTGTTGTTGTTGTTGTTGTTGTTGTTTATTATTATTATTATTATTATTATTATTATTATTATTATTATTATTATTATTATTATTATTATTATTATTATTATTATTATTATTATTATTATTATTATTATTATTATTATTATTATTATTATTATTATTATTATTATTATTATTATTATTATTATTATTATTATTATTATTATTATTATTATTATTATTATTATTATTATTATTATTATTATTATTAAGTCTGCCAATACCATTCTCTGTAGTTTAAAAATGTCCTTTAAAATGTCCAATTTACGCATTATAGAATACCACAGGCAAAATTCTGAATGCCAAGCACTTTTGATATAAAACTACAGAGAATGGTATTGGCAGACGTGTGAATGGCTAGCACTTTTGATTTCCCTACCCTATCCCAAGGGGTACCCTACCCCTAGCCCTATGGGTACCACTACCACTAACCCTAGCCATACCCCTCGGGGTACCCATTCTCCTACCCCTAGGGGTACCCCTACCATTAAGTTTATTCGAATGCCTCTGGACAGAATGTTACTAAATTATAAGAAGTGTCAATGTTCAAAATTTCATGCTTTTATCCACAAAATGAACAATCATACGGCTTATCAACTGTACTACCATTGGATCAGAGGCATAGCAGCTACATGGACAACCTGGTCAATGCCAAGGGCGCCGTCGCCCCCCGACCTGCAAAGGGCCCCCGACCCGAGTCACCTGACCCACTAATAGGGTCCAGTGTGCAAGACCGTATCACTGCATCTGGAATTTACGTTTGATGAGAGATCGCTAAAGTATAGCAGAAAGGGCCCCTGCCCGTTTTTTGCCAAGGCCCCCCCGAGCATATTGCTACGCCACTGCACTGGATATCCATCATAGATCATTCGTTCTTACACAACGCAACACAGCAATAGATCATAACCCGAATTCTAACACCGATCCATTAAAACAATGACAAGTCAAAAATTAATAGATTTCCCGGGAACTGACCAGGGTGCGATTTGTGACCTGGAGCAGTGGGGGAAAATATGTCGAGCTTGAGGAGGGGATGTAGTTGTTGGGAAATGTAGCGGTGGGGGGATGTAGCAGTATGGGGATGTAGTTGGGCAGTGGGGGGGAGATTCCCCCCTTCCCCCTACAAATCGCGCCCTGGGACTGACCGCCATTGGTTCGTTCGTCTGGTGAGCGCAGCGGAGGCATGTCGACTGCAGAATGCTGATCACTCTGTAAGGCCGATCGGTAGATGCGGTAGTTGTAGCCAACTAACAATGACGAGTATATCGTCGAAAGATTGTTCGACGACGTTCCTGTATTTGGACCTAAAAAGACAGAAAACGGATTTTACAGAAATATCTTTTATTTACATCACAAATAAAGCAGCAAGAAATATTACTATAATGAGCACAAATTAAACCAGCAAGATTAGTTTACAAATGCTCTTTTAATGTGTGTGTATATGTGTGTATAATTTATTATATATATATATATATATATATATATATATATATGTATAATAGTATATGTATATGTATATATATATATATATATAGATAGATAGATAGATAGATAGATAGATATACAGTGCATAATGCATATATATATACTGATATGTATACATACAGTGGAACTTCGTTATACATACATATATACATATATACGGTCATACAAACATATAGACAGACACACAGACAGACCAGACAGACGCACAGGCAGACAGACAGAGTGGATCTGCCTTACCAACATAGATGATCGTATGATCGGCGTTTGGATCATAAGGACACTTTGTGATTCCGGAACTCGCTCCGTTCAATAATCCAATTCGTTGAACTTGGAGCGTTTTCATCTGGAAACAGCGGATCGCATAATTGCAAAACCAGCGACTCAATTTCAACCAATATTTAAATAGATTCAATATTTTTGGGCCCACACGTCGAACAGAAGAACTAAAATATCGGGTTGGATTTGGGAGGTTGAATGGCCGCCTTGGAGAAGGGGGTATTGGGGTGAGAGTGAATGAGAGGTGCAAAGACATGGTTGGTTGGCATGAAGGGTGCTCTTGCAGCATACAGAGTGGGTCAAAACAATGATAGGGGAGAGAGGGGGTCTGAAATTTAAAAAAAATAGAGAACTGATTTCACGACTTTTCCCGCTATATTGATTCGGCGACCTTTTTTTTTGCTCGTTGAACATTATTTTATCGAGACTTGGCCCTGGGCGCCCACCACTCTCTGCACGCCGCTGACACCCATTGATGACTCTAAGTTTCTGCTATTATAGCACGGATATTGTAACCTCTGATAGCTCTTTGATTTTGAAATGATACTACAATAAACTGACATCAATCAATCAATCACTCAATCAATCAATCAATCAATCAATGAATCAATGAATCAAGTTGAATCAACTGTACATCTTGGTTATTACAATAGAAAAGTGACAGCCAATCCAATCACTAATCAACAGTTATTACAATGTCTTGGCAGACATGGTCACACATTTTAGACAGCTATGCGATACAACCAACGCACCGTACAATGCAATGCAATGCACCGTACAGATCTATACCGACCAAATTGAAATCTGCAGACTACGACAACATATCAAGGAATACAAATACATGATAGAATTTTATGACTTTTTGCAGCACAACGCGAAAACAGAGCGAAAAATGCAGTCGACTACCGTACATTTCGTCCCATGCATACCAATGCGCTGAAGCACATTTGCAATGTAAAAGCTAACTAAACATCCGACAACAGTAACCATGGTTACAGGTCATGAACATGAGCTGCATGAAGAACCAGTTGAACAGCACATTTGAAATGAGACTATATTCACATTACTATATCATTGCTTATGCATAAAACAGTTGAATTACTAATAATCTAAATACAAATGCAACATTTAAGATAACTGGTTCCTTGCATCGTAGATTTAATATAGACAACTAAAATATTATGAAATCGATTCCCTGTTTGACATTAGTCAATGCGAGGACTTTTGCTACACTAGTTTATTGATATGCAAAAATTCAGAGGAGTGATGCAATGAATTAAAACCACATTTTCTTGTGCTTCCATCTTCATTGTGTTGAATCTTTCTAGAATTGTCAAAATATTCTGTCTCAATTTTTGTCTAAATAGCACAAAAATGGTGAGCCATTTGAAACGACACTATACACTGTCTTTTCAAAATCTACTCTTTGTCGATTGGCTACAAAGTCAATCGAGAGATGAGCGGTGTCTTAATGTTTGAGATTTTGAAAAAGAAGCGTATTGACATGAGAGATATCGCAGAAAAGTTGCTGAAGGCCAATGTATTTCCTGTGTGATACATTTGACCATTTTAAAAGATTCAACACAGATACAGATTTGGTGCCAATTTTGCTGAACATAAAATGCAGTCCTGCGCAATGGCGCTCCACATGGGGGCCGTGCCCCCCCCTATTGAGTGCCTGGCCCCCCAGTGGTCCCCTTGTTGGGACTTTATACTTAATACTATATACCTAACAACAAATGGTTGCCCCCACTTGCCAAATGATTCCTGAAGTTGCCATCCCCACGTGACTGCCTGTTCCCCAACAAATGGTTGCCCCCCCCCCCCCACTTGCCAAATCCTGGAGCCGCCACTGGTCCTGCGGCAAACGGGTGCCTTGAATCAAACCACGTGACTGCCTGTTCCTGCCAAATGAATTTTGTGTGCAATAACGGATATGAACTGGGGATGTAAAAACGTTCCAGAACATAAGCCAATCATCAGGCGATTGATTTTCGAACCTATTCTTAGCCGGACGGAGGAAAAGCACTGCGATGAAACACAATTAAATTAGCAGAAAGTTAATTGCACACAATAGTGAAACACACACATACGCACACACACACACACAAACACACAAAAACAGAGATAATAAAAATCATTGATAACTTTTATACCTGGAAATAAAATTATTCATAATTCGTTTATTGCATAAATATAATTAGCATTTCTCATAAATAAAAATTACTTTTGATGGTTAATGGCCAACTGGGCGGGAAGTTAGCAGAGTGGTAACAACGTTGGACGATCGAGCAGAAGGTCATGGGTTCGACACCTGCTGGAGCCCTAAGGTCGACTCAGCCATACTCACTAGAGGGCAGTGGTAAAAATAGGAACAGTGTTAAGTTGTGAGGTAAAACGTGGGTCTAGGGAAAGTAATGGCAACCAGCCCCAGATTAATGGCTTATGCCACCTACATCAGTGATTGCCTAGACCAGAAACAAGCGCCGGAACCCAGTGCTCTAACCTATGTAAGGTACCTACCTTTACGTAATGACCAACTACACAGTGAGTTGATTCAACAATAATACTAAAGCATACTTCAATCACATGCACATGAACACACACACACACCAAAAGTATGCATAATGACATACTTAAACAACACAAAAATCCATACATATAACTAACATCAGGACCGCCGAGAGAAATTCCGGGCCCCGGAACTAAAAAATTTGCGGGCCCTTAAGAAAAATTTATCAAGTCTCCGAAAAACCTGACAAGCAAAAAAAACGTTATCAACTCTCCAAAAACAGCCTGACAAGCAAAAAAACCTTATCATCACCGGATCTGGGCCCCTGAAAACTCCATGGGCCCTGGTACAATGTACCGGCTGCACCCCCCTCTCCTCAGGCCTGACTAACATGTTAACTCTTCTTTCACAAAAAATAATAGGAATTAGCCTCATTAAAAACAGGCAAGTGGAGCTAAGCACCGAAGGAAAACAACATGCTATTCACAAAACAACCATCGTTAGCCGTGTTGCCATAGTAACGATGCCAGCCAGGTATATATTTGACTATATTACACCAATCTACCTACATCAAGGTAGAAGTCCTGCGGTGAGTGTGAACCTGTGCCACAAACGTAGATTTCCCCATTTCCGATGTTTGGCAAAATACCTCGAATGTGATTTCGACATTGGTAGTCGGGCTGCAGAGCGAAAACAGATCCCATTAATAATTAATTAACCAAATAACAAACTAATCAGTTTTCTTTTTAAAAAGCAGAGTAAAATCATTCAGTGTAAAAAATTTTGAATGCTTCTAATGGTGGGAAAAATTAGACAAGGGGTGATTTTGATGAAATACCGCGAATCATTGAGTCACAAATTCATACAATCAAAACCATTTCAGCTCAGACATGCGAAACTGACGAGATTTTTAAAAATCTGGAAAGACATTATATACTAACTATGTAGGAGTCAAACGTTTATCCAATACTCCTGAAAATAGGAACTGGAATTGACAAAGCAAACCAGAAAGTGGCAAAGGTCTCAACACTAAAGCAACATCTTGCAAATATTGAATCAAAACATCAAAATTACAGCTGTGAATAGTTCTGGAAGGCAAATGACATAACCCTGTAAGCTGTGACCGTCAACTACCGTATATTTGAAGCCCATGCTATGTCATTCAATGTCCTATATCAGAACCAAATCGCTAGAAAATTCATACCAACGGCAATGCAGGATAATGTGAATTGGGTGAGACTTAAAGGTATAAGATTTCTCAGTGATGTCACATCATTTAAACTACCATCACGGGGCGTAGCCAGGAATTTGATTTGGGAGGGTATAAATATTTTGGGTGGGTATAAATCTGAACTATAACCCACATAAACCATATAAACCACATATAACCACATGTAAATCACATAAAAACTTTATCGTAGACTGCTTTTTGGGGGTATATAAATACCGATATACCCCCCCCGTCCCTACGCCCCTGACTACCATAATGTTCTCACAGTCTGCTATCTGAAATTCAAATCAATTGCAGTCAATCAAATGTGATTCTCTGCTGAATGTAATGTAATGCAATGTAAAAAGGACTTATAGCACCTCTTACATTATAATTTTAATTCAAACTGAAATGTTGCATATATATATATATATATATATACACACATACATATACATATATATACATGTATATACTTATATATACATATATATACATATATATCTATATGTATATACATATATATGTATATATATATATAATATCATAATATCAATACATCATGATGGCATGGCAGCATGATAAAAATGATTGACCAAGAATTCTTCAGACAGAACTTACTAGATGCTTTTGCACCCTTGAGTTCCTACAGTCCCTCTCTGCGCGCTGATAAATTCCCGCATACCTGTTGGAATTTGTGATATTTTCCGATCTCTCAAACTGCGTTGCAAAAAAAGCACATTCGATAGAAAGCAATTTTTAAATGAAAATTCACAACAAAATTTCATTCTCTCCTCTATATCATGTTCTGATGTCAACCTTCACAGATTTTAAGATTAAAGCAATATCACAAAACAATAATAATAATAATAATAATAATAATAATAATAATAATAATAATAATAATAATAATAATAATAATAATAATAATAATAATAATAATAATAATAATAATAATAACAACAACAACTGAATTTATACACAGATGTTTTAGGAGCTTAAACATCGATCTATAAATTGGCGCATGACAACTTTTTTGCTGATCTATGCAAATAATGGTCTGAGATTGAGAAACAATTAAATTCTCATTTTTCGTCTCACTGTCAATGTCTTTTTTAGCTCTATACGAAAACATCAACACAGGACAGTAAAATCACTCAAAAGACACAAAAAGACACACACAAAATCACCAAAAAGACACAAAAAGACACACAAAAATCACCAAAAGACACAAAAAAGACACAAAAAGACACAAAGGAGTGACAGAACACACAAAACACATCAACTTTGCACTAAAATAGTCAGCGGTAAACTCAAGACCAGTAAAGAACAGCATCGTCTTGTCTCAATGAAGCCATATTTTGTATTTATTGCAGTGAAAGAGAGAGACTTTAATAGCAGACGCAATTGGCAAGTGCCGAAAATGCTCACCGCTTTACTGATGTTGTCGCCATTAAGTCTGTACACAAAATCTCTGGCAAAACACAATAAAATTCACATAAAATTCACGTAAAATTCACATAAAATTAATGACATGAGAAACGACTGGCATTATATAGCGCTGCTATTCGCAGCAACACTTCAGAATAATTATTGTCTTCGGCTGAAGCCATCTCTCTTTCACCGAACTTGGAATAAAACCCCGGAAAAAATACATCTTTATGTTTCAGCTGTGGCCGACAGTGGCAATAGCGAGCATGTATCATAATACGTCTACGTGATGATTGATTGAAACGAGAATGCGCATACTAAAAGTGAATACACTGGACCGAATAACGGTCAGTTATTACTATGATCTATGACAACTGCAGAGGTGGGGCCGGTGGGGCCGGTGGGGCGGTGGCCCCGGGCGCCGACCAGATGGGGGCGCCAAATTTGACTCGGCAACCAGTTTCTTCTTTGCTACTGAAATATTTTTTATTGACTTCGCCCCGGGTGCCCACCATTCTCTGCACACCGCTGTTTATGACACCCCATCGTACACGAAGATAATTTATCTTTTCCAACAAATTGTTGTACTTCTGCATAAATAGGCTAACAATTCTGAATGATAACGTTCAAAAACGAATCAATTTAGTCTTCTCAAACTGCGTACATAATAGAATTGTTAAAATTCGAAGAGACCAAGATCAACATTCAGCCTGCAACCCAGTGGCGTAGCCAAGGGGTGGGGGTTAAACCCCCCTTGGCTGCTGAAACAAAATATTTTGAATGAGTTTCTATGCATTTTTAATTTTGGGATGCGATTTTGGGGTCACCCCTTTGGCTATAGAATGTAAAGGTTTAAAAGGTGACAACCTTTCTTTGGCTTGTCAGAAAAAAGAGGAGATAACCTTTTTTGCTTGTCAAGATTTTTCCGAAGTTGATCGCGGTCAAACCCGAAAACCAAGCCCCCCCCTTCCGGAAATCCTGGCTGCGCCACTGCAGCAACCCAATAATATTACATAACGAACCCAATTATCTTAAGATGCGACTTATCCCTCGAACTACATAGGCCTACACTAGGTATTCTTCAGCAGGACTTTCATTTGCTGTTCCTTATTCTCGCACAGTCATTGGCAATAGTTGTTCTCAGTGCATGGCCCTGCAGGGCTCTGGCATTCATTACCAATATCACTTCGTATAACTGACACTCTATCATCTGTCAGAAACGGTCTTAAAACATACCTGTTTGACTTGGCTTATCCCGCTTAGATTGCTCCCCCGCTGTTCTGACTGATCTT
>CM030842.1:2536632-2551632 GCA_018105865.1 Metaphire vulgaris
ACACGCAACCTCTCAAACACCTCATAAAACGCAAGAACATGTCTGCAAAATCTGAATAATATATATATATATATATATATATATATATATATATAAGGGTCGCTAAATAATTAACTTTTGTCGTCAGCTAATACATCGTCAACAGCGTCATTATCACTTGTAGTCGTCATCATAGTTGTCGTCTCCCTTTATTATCTGCAAAGCTTTTTTTCTTGAATTTTTCACTTCTGAAAGTCAAAAGAATCATCGTCTGTCTGTCTGTCTGTCTGTGTCTATCACTCTATCTGTCCCTTTCTCTGTCTTCCTCTTTCTTTCAATGTCATCTGTCTCTGCCTGTTTCTCTCTGTGTCTGCGTCAGTGTTGCTCAGTATGTCTCTCTGTGTGTGTTCGTCTGTCTTCCTCTCTGTCTCTGTCTGTCTCTCTGTCCCTCTATTTGTCTGTCTGATGCGCGGATCAGAAACACGGACGCTGACAAAAAAACAACAGAAAGGAAACTGGAAGCTGCAGAGATGCGGTTTCTCAGACGTATACGCAAAAAAAATCATGGACAGAAAAAATAACCAATGAAGAAGAAGAATAAGAAGTACTAAAAGCCTTCGGTGTAAAAAGATAATTGATAAAAACCATAAGAAAGCAACAGCTTGAATTTTTCAGACATCCAGAAAGAAAGCACGGATAAAAAAAAATCTAATCATAACAGGAAAAATAAAGGGTAAAAGAACAGGAGAAGACAACGAATAAATTATACAGACAGCCTAATAGAAGCAACACGACGAACTAAAGACCAGGGGCGTAGCAACGGAGGGGTATATCGGTATATATATAACCCCCACAATCAGACTACCTTAAAATTTATAATGTGTTTTTTAAGGTTTTCAAAGGTTTTTAAGATGTTACCCCCCACCAATCACATTATTACCCCCTCCCGCCGAAAAAATCAAATTCCTAATCCCTGGCTACGCCCCTGCTAAAGACAACATCAAACTGATAAGGAAAGCCAGAAACAGAGAAGAGAGGAAATCCATGGCCTTAAATATATCTAAATTTAGAACATAAAAGTGCAATACCTAAGGTCATACTGAGGTCAGACTTAAGTCAGACTAAGGTCAGACTAAGGTCAATGCATATTGGACGATGACGGACAAGTTCTATAGTTCTTCTGTCACAGCATTACAGTAAATTGGAGAACAAAGGACGAATTGTTTGAAACAGACTGATATATTATACTTCTGAAAATCAAGACCAGTATAAATACTGTACATTATTTCCCACGCTCTAAAGTCTAAACCGCTGCTCAGAGTTACATTTTGCAAACGAAAATTACATCAGAAAATTTTTAAACACATACAGTAGAACTTTGTTATAGCGTACTTAGCGGGTATGCAAAATTCAGTGCGTTATATCCGAGGTATGTTACATCCAATACGATAGCACATCACACGGAACCGTACACTGCGGTGCCTTATAACAGAGCATATGCTATAACCGAGTCCGTTATAACGAAGTTCTACTGTACACGATGCTTCGATGGGCAGCAGCTGCAATGTCTAAGGTCAAGAACTTTCTGGAATTCGGGTTCTTATAAGCCGATAAGAACCCGGATAAGTCAAAGCGCTTTCGATTTTGGGTGTTAACTATTTACAGCGCTATATAAATCGTCCTGGCTAATAATAATAATAATAATAATAATAATAATAATAATAATAATAATAATAATAATAATAATAATAATAATAAATAATGAAAGAGAAACATCCTTTCTGCTCACAGCGAATATCAGTGACACTCCAGAGATTTAACGCAGTCGCCTTCCTCGGAACTTTCATCACATAAAAAACTTGATAATAATAATAATAATAATAATAATAATAATAATAATAATAATAATAATAATAATAATAACCATCCGGTTGCGAGCAGCGGGACAATAGAATTTTCAGAAAACTTTTCGTTGACGAGAAACAACGACACCCGCGAGTGACAGAGGACGTGACGACGGACGGCTGTCAATCACCGACTGTCACTCCTTATTACCCACCGGTGGCGATCGTAACGGCGAGATGCATAACGACTGAAATGCTGGCGCTGTATAAAATATGAGAATCATTAACACCTATTCCTCAATCTAAATGCTCAATATATTGTATACGACGCACACTGTGACGCTTTCTGAACCAACGCACTGGTCAGTCGTCGTCAGTCAGTCTAAGGTGCCACGCACAGGTTCTGTCATCAGTGGCGTCAATCTTGAATCCTGTGAGGGTCTTTGGGTCCGGACCCTCACAAAAATGTAGCTGCAAGGGTCCATAAAGGCATCGGACCCCCACGAAAATCCGAATCAATCTATATTGCACCGTTGTACGATTATTTTAAAAAAATTGTTGCGTTGGGTAGATAATAGATACAATCAGCAAATGGTATTTTGCAGTGGCGCGCTTCCATGTGGGGGGATGAGTATGGATGCATCCCCCACCGGACTTTTTTAAACGTCTTTTTGCTCGTGAAACCTATTTTTGGGTAAAAGTCTAGTAAAACTACGTGGACAAAACTGCAGATAAACTTTTATTGCTCGTCATCCTATTTTTCTGTAAAAGTGTAGTAAATTTAGGGAAAAGTTCCCCCTTTTGCCAGCCTTTTTCGACAAAGTTTATTGATTTTTTCCTTCTCTTTTTATCCCCCCGCACCAGCTTCCTATGAATTAATTTCACACCCCCCCCACCAACAAATCCTGGAAACCGCCACTGGTATTTTGGAACATTAATAAGTAATAAGAATTATGCTAAATACTCTTTACTATTTTATATATATATATATATATATTATATATATATATATATATTATATTATTATACATGTAGGTCTACACCATGTAGGTCTACTCGGCCTACATGGTGCACATGCAATAGAACCAGTCATCGCTTCATTCTTACTCAGTTATTAACCCCTTAACTGGGGATCCCGGATATATCCGTCCATTTTACATTGAGTTACAGTTAAATACACGGTTAAGGGGTTAAACTATATTAGCTCCTTCAGCATAGCACAAGCTGGCACAACAACATTTGGCCCTCACAACTGTTACTACAGATTGACGCCCATTGCCTGCCACTGTCCAATCCGTTCCGTGTGCGTCCAGGAATCGAACCCAGGTTGGTGGTGACACACCCAAGGCAGAGCCACATGTTGCTCCATATTCCACCCGGTTGAGTGGAATATGGGGGCAAGATCTCACCCAATTCTACTATGTTTTAAAAATTAACTACGGTAATTAACCAATTGATAATGTCTGTCTGTCTGGGTAGTAAGTAAGCAATTAAGTGACTATAATATAATATATGTAGGCCTTTATGGCGCTTTCGAAGTAGTCCCATGAGTAAATGGACCTAGGCCCTAGGGTACCGTACCAAACAATCAAACTGACATGCGTTACAATTATCTATTGATGCAAACCATAAACTTAGGTGAAAAATTCGGGGGGGGGGAAGCCCAACCCCTAAACCTTCCCACTTCTCTAGCCTAGTCGCTCAAAAAGTGTGGTGAGCTCTAGCCTAGCGGCCAAATAGAAGCTTATGCCTATGCAAATTATCCCCTATCTAAGTTACGAGAAATGTCTTAGAAATTTCCATATTCAATTACAGTACCTAACAACGACCTGTTAGAAGCAGCCAATACAAAATATCTGAGATAACAGATCTGTGTCTGGAGGCCCGAGGACTTATCGCTCAATCATCGCTCGCTGGAATGTTCCAATTCAACACAATGGCAAACTAACGGTCTTCCGGATAAAAGGGAGTGATGAAAAAAAGATTAAAATAAAAAAAACCGGCATCAGTAGACAGTAGTACTGTAATTTCGGAATAAAATTCCTCAGACAGACAATCAGGCAGACAGACAGACAGACAGAAAACTGATCAGGTTAACTGATAGACAATACCCAAGACCGTTGCTCTGGTATCATTTTCAGAGTCTAAAGAACATTGCAGAGCAGAAAAATCTGTCAACAGTTTCTACATTCAGTAGGGTCGCATATTTCACAACCTCTTCTCCATTAATGTCAGACTTCATTTGTTTATTGACAACACGACACAACAGATTTCTGCAGAACAACTCAACATTGACGTCAACGTCAAATTCGGTTCACACTATTTTTATAGAACTACTATTCCGATTATATCTACGATATATCCAACACTTCGTAAGTTAAATAAAATCGTATGCTAGACGCTGACTAGATTAAATAAAAGGTCCAGGTAAAAAGCTCGGAAATGAATTCGAATGGTAAATTCAATAGAATTAATATAACATATAATACAAATATTTTCATCACTACTACTTATATTAACCCACTTCACAGACAAGTAGGTTTCAAGATCATTACGCGGAGTGGTGTAAACTAATAAAAAAGGAGATTCTTTATCATACAGAACTACTAAAATCCTGTTGTGTCGTATTACTTTGAATTCTCTCTTCAATATTTTCAATTCAACCTGTATAAAAAAATTATGTACATTTCTCGTGTGAAGTATATAACATATTTTCAAGGCAACAGGATAATTTTATTTGGTAAAATATGTTGCAGAAATTACACGTCACATTAAATTTACAAATATAAGCGCTGACTAATTTGTTTACTCTTTTGCGTCTGGGACAGACGACAGACAGACAGACAGACGGACGGACGGACGGACGAACAGACAGACAGACAGACAGAAAAGACAACCACTTGCATTGGCAAGATCTATATCTCAGATTGCCTTCTTTCTCATCATTCATCTTTGACACATGATAAAATGTCAAAAATAAATAAATGCCACTCAGATATTATATTGTATAGTTCTTGGTCCCAGGGGAAAACAATTTCATGCAATATCGTTTGGAAAATATCCACCTGTTAGACGTCACTCAAATCAGACAAAATAATCCGAGAGATGATCGCCAAAACTGCGTCTTCCCAGTATTGGTTACGTAACCAACAGGTTTACTAATGACAGACAGACGATAATCCTCAGTAGCATAGCGTTATCTGCGCAGGGCCGTATTTAGGCAGGGCTCCCCTATCCGGCGCTCGGATGGGGGTGGGGTGGGGTAAGACAGATCTACCAGTGGGTGGCGCACTTAAGTTAGAAAAAGGTCCTCAGTTACTACTTGGGGGCCCCTTATATGTGGGGGCCCCTGCTCCATGGAACATGTGCAGAAAACCTAAATATGCCGCTGATGTCCATGTCCGGGGTCGTACGGGATTTAACCCCCACTCTATTAGATCCCACTGATCAGGGTCTACTTTCTCAACTGGGAGTTGAACATTTTTGGGTACCTCATGATAGATACGGATGGGGACTGGGCCTATGAAGGATGGGTCATGCAACAACTGATATCATCTCATGGCAAAAACGTAAAGAAAATAGTTTTGACCAAATAGAAATAAAATAAAGACAGTGAATCATGATATAAAAAACTACATATCACAAAAAACCTATAATGAAGACTTGAGTTTAAAAAAATTGAATGCATGTAGCCCTATCAGGGGCGTAGCGACGGGGGTATATCGGTATATATAACCTCCCCCCCCCAAATCAGTCTACCTTAAAGTTTTTTATGTGATTTAGATGTGGTTATATGTGGTTTATATGGTTTGTGTGGGTTATAATTCAGATTTATACCCCCAAAATATTTATACCCTCCCAAATCAAATTCCTGGCTACGCCCCTGAGCCCTATAATATAATATACGCTAAAAGCGCCAATGCAAAGCTGTGAAGCTTGTCACATTTAGAATGTTTTCTTATATGATAATTTTATTCAGTACAACATGTTGCAGAAAATTAGACTTCACACTAAACAGACAAGTCATACCGCTGCTCCATTATTATTCTTATTACAGCCATTTTACGGGCATTTCTAAAGCACATTGGCCAAATATTCAAATGTAAGATATTCAAGCAATGTTAAGATTATGAAATCAGAAGAAATATAGCTCCAGTCATCAGACATGATGCTCGTCATAAAACCAGCAGCGGCAACACTAAGCCCGAGTATGTATGTCATTTTCTTCCTGTACAGTACATGCACAAGATCCAGTGTAACATACTGTATAACCAATGGTCCAAATTTCTCCCAAAGGCCGATGAGTGCACCATACTAAATCGAGCACTGTATTTAATAATTCCTGACCATCTGTCAGTTTCAACTGGCTTTGTCTAGTCTAGGCCTATATACTTAAAAATACAATTTAAACCGTGATTTATAGTCGGAGAAGTGAACGTCAAAATCCAAAGCAATTATTATTATTCAGGTCCACTCTCAATGGATAGTGAAACTGCCAACACTAGAAACGCAATCTTGCACGGAGTCAAAAACACACCGCGAAACTGGGTCAGTTTATGGTCAATTTCGGGTCAGCTTATTGTCACGCCGAGGTCAAATATCTTAATAAATTTTATGCATCACGGTCCGAATTTTCAAGAGTAATTCAACGATAAAGGTTCCGTAAAATACGAACAGTGCAGTCTTCAAAGCAATGGGCGCTAGCAACCAGGGTTATTTCTAGAATTATCAATTGGGGGGAGGGGGTGTCGGTAAATTCTGGAGGTCCCCTGCCAAAAAGTCTAACAAGCAAAAAAGGTCATCCCATAGCTGAGATTGGAGGGTGTTGGAGGGGGTGCCGGTCTCAAATTGGGGGTGTTGAGGGGTGTTAAGGGGTGTAAAAATATCCCTGCTAGCAACAAAAACCACGCCACACATTTTTTTAACAAAATGAAAGTCCGCTCACAAAAATCTTCCTAAATATAGTCAGTATTGTTAACCCCAAAATACTAAACACAAACACACAGATGGAAAATAACAAAGCACTACTCGGCAAAACTTGAAATGCACTATCCATGTCGTATGTATTTGTTCAGGACGTGGAGTTAGCAGAGTGGTAACAACTCTGGGCGATGGAGCAGACGGTAGTGGATTCGATTCCCGTAGGAGCCCTAAGGTTGACTCAGCCTTCACTCACTAGAGGGCGGTGATAAACTGAGGAGCAGCGTTAAGCTGCGAGGGTAAAACGTGGGTCTGGGGAAAGTAATGACAGCCTATCTCAGGTTAATGGCTTATACCACCTACGTCGCTGATTGCCTAGACCGGAGATAAGCGCCGGAACCCAATGCCCGGACTCGAGTACAGGACCCACCTTTACCTATGTTTTGTTAATGCCCTCGATACTTAGGCCTACTTCCCAAAGGACTTACAAAGAAAAAAGTGTTCAAAGACAAAAATTATATTCACGCACACACAGTCTCTCTCTCTCTCTCTCTCTCTCTCTCTCTCTCTCTCTCTCTCTCTCTCTCTCTCTCTCTCTCACACACACACACACACAAATGTTCATATATGCCAGGCAAAAATTGTCTTTCAAGTGAAATGCGACTCTGAAATGCGACTCTGTCCGTAAACGCATTGCCAGAGTCCTCCTCGGCAATAGACGACACCACGGCCACCTACCGGCGGGCAGCACCATTAACGGCTATTCGTGGCTCTTGGTCTCCCAACCGATCTCTCCGCTCTCTTCTTCGTGTGAAAAAGAGAAAACCAGTCGTTAAAAAGACTGCGAAAACCGTCGCCAAGTATTTCAATGAAACGGATCCACTCACTCTCTCACGAACAGCATCGTCGGTCGCTTATCAAGGCATAATTTATTGCTTCAGGGCGAGACGCCGCTAATCCTAAAGCCGCATTTAGATCAGTTTTAGACCACAGGACCTTTCCTCCGTCCACCGAAGCAGACGGCAGAAGTCGACTCCAACGAAGCCACTGTACAGAAAATGAACTGCACGATTTAAGACCGGCATGAAAAGTCAATTATGTCTTTCCCATATACATATATATATATATATATATATATATATATATATATATATATATATATATATATAAGTAAGTCCTTGCAAGGACTTTACAAGGAATAAGGACTAAGTTACAAGGACAATGACAATGGACCGACCTGCAAGGACGAGTACAAGGACAAGAACTATAGACCCACAGGTCCCACACGGACAAGAAAAAAAGACTTTACGGTAAATTGGTCCGTAAAGACAAGGACCAGGACAAGGATTAACATCACTGATACAAATGAACTCATTTGAGTTATTTCATATATATATATATATATATATATATATAAAATAGTTTACGATTATACTGACTTCACGATAATTATATACGCCATCGCATTCCGAGGTTGTCTGCAACCGAACGAGAGCTAGCGCACTATAATTTCATGTCTCCGGACAATTTTTATCATAAGTCCTCTGCCCAGCTGACTTCCTTGAGACAAAATGTCGTTAAGTCGACGGTCTCACTCTATCTGTTAATTGCAAAAAAACCCACCGATTAAAACAACAATAATAAGTGAAAAATTGAAGTGAAACTATAAGTGAGCGGCGGTTCAATTAGTCACCTTTCCAAATCTCTTGAGTCCATTAACATGAGCCCGAATCTGGGCTTCCGTGGACCACACCAACCGCTTTCACGCCAAACGTCGTTATACAGCGAACATCTGTAAGCCATCAACCATACGCCATTTCGGAATCTGTATTCAGACGAGAGCCCGACTAAGGGTTATTTGTATGCAGCGGGGGCACGACCGGGCCCCAAAAAGACCCGAACCACAATACTCCGAAAAGGTAATATATCCACACTCAATTTCCTGGCGAATGAGAGAAAACCATGCACTACTCCCCCCAAACAACACGGCATTACGAAAAAACGCATGCGTCACGCGATTTATGGAAAAGTAAGAGTGAACAGTAGTAACACTTATGCACGTGACAGAATCAAACTGTACATATCGTAGGCCGCGGTGGCACTGCAGGAAAAGTGTCAGTCGACACCATCGAGGGCGCCACAAGCCAAATATTGGGTGGGCCAACATGGCCAATATTTCAGAGTCAAGACAGCGCGGCGAGAATTTGCAGCGAGAAATTCTCTCAGTAACGATCAATCGATCATTGAAAAAAACACAGTTGCATGGTTATATAAATATAATAATTTTGAATGGTCTTCCACATCTGTGACATCTCAATTATATATGGCAATATTATGTCAATATTTTGGGGATTTGGGGTTATTAGTTCCACAAAACATTGTAATTTGCCAATTGAAATTGGGTGGGCCAAACACATTGTGGCCCATGGGGATTAAATATTCGTGGGCCATGGCCCACCCTGGGGCCACAAATCTTTGTTGTGTCAAGCCGTACTAGAATTGTCAATATTTCTGTCTCAATTTTTTCTAGAGCTTTGCAAAAATAACCCACCCTGTTTGAAATCGATCCCCATGATTAAAACCACATATTCTAAAAAAAACTCAATGTGTAAGATCTTTGTTGTTTCTTCTATTACAGGCAAACCACAAAAATATTATAAAATTGATCAATATTTGAAATTGGACAAAGTCTAGATTTTTATGCAAACATTCAGAGAAACTTTAAAAGACTGGACATGACAGAAGCAGCTGGCAAATAAATTCCTTTCTTCAGCCATTTTTCAACCGCCCACACAAGTTCCATTGATATTGTTAAATCTTTCAGAAATCTAACAAATTATACTATCTTGGCGTCAAATGTCTAAAAAAACCAATCGGGGAGAGATGGAAAGAATGGCGCTTAAGAGCTCGTTGGTTTTTACTCTTGATTGCTTTCAAGATTTCCAACCCAGTGGAATCAGTCTCTTTCTCTCTCTCTCTCTCTCTCTCTCTCTCTCTCTCTCTCTCTCTCTCTCTCTCTCTCTCTCTCTCTCCGCTTATCCGATTTCGGTCTTTTAGAGCACCATTATCAAATCTCACTGGAGACACCAACATCTTATCCAGTTCTCAACATCTTATCCAGTTCTAGTCGTCCGTTGTTCAATGTGCTCTGTCGAAAACCATTGTTGCACACACACACACACACACACACACAGAGAGAGAGAGAGAGAGAGAGAGAGAGAGAGAGAGAGAGAGAGAGAGAGAGAGAGAGAGAGAGAGAGAGAGAGAGAGAGAGAGAGAGAGAGAGAGAGAGAGAGAGTCCGATAGAAAGATTGTCCCACCAGAGCGAGCAACTGTGAACTGGGGCATATGAACCTCGTTATACGGCACAAAAGAAAAGCTTTTGCTGCCATCTGCTATAAATTCTTCCCCGTTGTTGTCGCTTCTCCGCTGGGAGAGCTGCAGGCAATGAATTTAAAGGACTCGGCATTGCGCGGAAAACACAAGAAATATGCAAAACTGTCTGGCGGTAGCAGGGCGCAGAGGGCGGAATAGGGAAGGACAGAGGGGGAGTGGTGGAAATTCTCCTATCCCCAGGCCGTTTCATCCCGGTAACCCAACTATACGACGTGCCCTACCCATAATCAGTCCGTTCCCAACACAGGTTAAACACACTCCCTGAAGTGATTTCCATCGTTTCACAAGCAAATTTCTCTTGAAATCTACAATAATGTATCTACTGCAGGCAAAAAATCGAAGTGATAATATTTGTGACTTCTAGAGTAACAAAATGAAAGGCCCAGACCTCGCATTACTTAACCCTTAAACTGATCGTATCATCGTATCATGTCTGAGCTAATAACTTGATCCAAAGGCAGTCCAAATATAGGCCTACCTCTGAATAATTTCAATTAGTTTTGTTCTACGTTCAGTATTATTCATTTCGATTACTTCGATTCTAATCTTCACTAAAGCCGAGAACCATTTAATTTATTTAGTATACGCTACATCCCTAACCCAACCCCCCCCCCCCGACATTCCAAAAGTTGGTCCCGTGTGACTGATTGGACGCAGATCAACTGGCTGCAGCAATCTAAGCCAATCATAACCTGTAAATTAGCTTAGTCAATTATTAGCCATTTCAATAATCATAATAATAGGCCCTATGTCATTGTATATTACCGTAATTGGCACATAAAGTAATCAGCATATACGATTAATTCCGTTGGCTGCTTCGAGAAACTCATAAAACACACTTATTTGACAACTCTTATAAGTAACTCCTATGTAAACTTTGTAAAGCACTCTTGACTTTAGCCCCAGCTATGTTACTGCGCTATATAAATTGTAATAATAATAATAATAATAATAATAATAATAATAATAATAATATTAATAATAATAAAAGTTATGAGAAAATTCATCCAGATATTGAAGCTTTTGCGGAAAGAAATTTAGCATATTCTGCTCAATTAGTAATATTTATTGGTATAAAATACAACTGCTAGAGTAGCTACACAGCTGGTAGCACTAGTTAGCCCTAGACATGAAGACTGTATTTCCACCATGCTTACAGAAACAGACGGTGCCTCTATTCTCCTGCAGTGGCGGCTCCAGGATTTGGCAACTAGGGGGGGGGCGCAAACTTGCGTTCAAAGTCTACTGCCGTAATTCAATCTAGAATCTAGACAAGCAGAGACAGAGACACAGAGGCAGAGACAGAGACACAGAGGCAGAGACAGAGACACAGAGGCAGAGACAGAGACATAGGCAGAGACAGAGACATAGAGGCAGAGACAGAGACAGAGACACAGAGGCAGAGACACAGTAACCGGGTAGACACTTAGGTCGGTAAAATCGTAAAACAGTCACTGATCGGAAGACGCCAGTTAAATCACGAAACGCGACTTCTCCTGGCGGCCGAATCTTTAACTAGAAAACCCATTTACCAAAGCCAAATGCTTTAAGTTAATCAGAAGAATTATCACCGACGACAGACGAGAATTAGGACATCTCGGTGCTTAACATAGTAACCCCTTAACTGGGGATCCCGGATATATCCGTCCATTTTACATTGAGTTACAGTTAAATACACTGTGAAGGGGTTAAAATTCTGAGGTTTACGACAGTTCTGATCTCTGGATCCGCTGCATTGATCATATAGGGCAAACATGATCTCATCGGTTAGGCTTCAATCCACAGACAGTTAATCATTACAAATTGCTTCAATCAAATAAAAACTTAGTGTACCGACATATTGGACACCAATCCGCAGCACAGGTTGCATTATCGGGCCCGACACATGCCATTATCTCGGAGGCTGATGACCTAGAGTCCTAGACTGACCAATCTCTGCTATGCGGTTGTCCATTGATGACGTCAAAAAATGGAAAGGGGGTTTGAAAAAGTATGACGCTTGTTGACAGGGAGAGGAGGCGAAGATTAATTGACGTCAACAATTTCATATCTTAAAATAAATTTAATAAATCAAAATATTAATTTTCATAATTCTATTCTTAGCATAAAAGCCAGCCGTTCAAAACAGAAGGGGAGAAGGCTTAAAGTTTTTGACATAAGTTCATTAGGGAGGGTTACTAAAAGTTTGACAGTTGTTGACAAAGGCGGGCTAAATATTGCCTAAAATTTTTCGACATAGTTAAGGGGCGGCCCATTGTAAAGGGAAGTTCACAGTTTTTGTCATAATTTTAGGGGTCACCAAAAGTTTGACAGTTATTGACACGTGACGGGGGAGAGGGGCCAAAAATTGACCAAATTTTTTTTCTTGTAATTAATGGACAGCCCCTATGTATGAAGTGTGTCAGTTTAGAAGAAACCAGTGGGAGGGCAGTCCAATATACAGCAGCAGTTCTCAGCTTACTTGAAAAAATCCCGAATGCTGAAGTCAAGAATGCAAAATGGAATCTTACTTAGCATGATTTAAAGTGGCTTAGAAGGCATTACTGCCTGTGTGAAAGCCACTACGGGCACTGACGGGGCTTGAACCCGCTTCGTCAACCTGACGCTCCAGCACGTAACCCACTCTGCCATCTTCCGCCCCCGAATCACGTGACACGCAGAGGCAACAAAGGCGGAGTCCAAAGATAGTGTGCCTTCATCACGTGCCTCAGCGAAGCTATTTATGGTGCTGCTGTTTTCAAATATGGATTTCATTTTGAAAATATGACATCCAAACTGAACATATAGGGAAATGCGAGCACCCGAGCTGCAAGTAGATGCTAATAAAAATCTTATTTAGAGCATAGAGAGAGAGGGGGAGAGAGAGAGGACAGACAAACAGACAGACAGAGAAGGGAAGAGAGAGAAGGGGAGAGGGAGGGAGAGAGAGACAGACAGACAGAGAGTCAGACAGACAGAGAAGGGAAGAGAGAGAAGGGGAGAGGGAGGGAGGGACACAGAGAGAGAGAAAAAAAGAGAGGGATGGAGGGATGGAGGGAGGGAAAGAGACAGGTAGAGACAAAGACAGACAGAGAAAGAGACAGACAGACAGAGAAAGAGACAGACAGACAGAGAAATAAGACAGAGAAAGACAGAGAAAGTGAGTCCATCTTCTGGCTGTTGCCTTTAGCTATAGCGGCTAATAGATCAGAATTGACGGCTCTGGAAAAATAATCACCTCGAAATTCCGATAAACAATTTATTCCGCATAGACCTAGGTCAGCACGTGTCGAACCAATTTCCATGCCCCGTCTCCCTGGTTCGCAGTCCGTTCATCTGTCTCCGTCGACCTTCTTCCTTATACGAACCACAGCGTTCAATGCATCAAATCGCCGATCCATATTTAATTAAAGCACGCAGTAATCAGAACAGAGCCGCGCCGTAAGCTAGTGAAAACCAACCATCCGTATACAGTACACTTCTTTCTGTCTATGTCTCTGTCTGTCTGCCTGTCTGTCTGTCTCTCTCTCTGTCTGTCTCTCTCTCTCTCTCTCTGTCTCTCTCTCTCTCTCTTCTGTCTACCTGTCACTGTGTCCCTGTCTTTCTCTGTGTGTGTGTCTCTCTCTGTGTGTCTCTCTGTGTCTGTCTGCCTCTGTCTGTCTCTCTCTTTGTCTGTCTGTCTCTCTCTGTCTGTCTCTCTCTGTCTGCCCCTCTGTCTGTCTGTCTGTCTGTCTGTCTCTCTCTCTCTCTCTCTCTCTCTCTCTCTCTCTCTCTCTCTCTCTCTCTCTCACTCTCTCTCTCTTTTTCGCTCTCTCTCTTTCGTGCCGCGTTACCATGCATTACAGCAGTCTATGCATTTGCGCGGTCGTTCGGTTTCGGTTTGGTCCTGCATGCAGACGTTCTGAAAAGGAATGGAATTCATCAACCGAAACAACTAATTAAATGGAAGTATAATTAACCAAAATGAAATATTAAGCAGATGTTTTCTTCGTCCGAAACGCGCTGCAGCCGCGACTGCTTAAGCCGGTCACTTTCACGACGGCGTCAATAAATAATGAAATGTCCGAGAGACACGCGCCACGCCAAAGAAAGCGACTTTCTCAATTTAAAAACCTCACGAAATATGTTCTGCCTAAGCGACCGAATCAAACGTAGGGAATGCTAACAACGTGCTACCGTAATCAGTGGCGGCTCCAGGATTTGGCAAGTGGGGGGGTGCGTTGGGGTGGCAACTTCTAATCATGGGGGCCAACCATTTGTTGCTAGGTATGTAGTATTAAGGATAGGGTCCCAACAGGAGGGGCAATGGGGGCCAGGCACTCAATAGGGGGCGGGCACGGGCCCCCGGGTACCCCTTGTGGAGCCGCCACTGATCGTAATGTTAAGAGTTTAGTCGTTGCACTGTGGCACGTTGAAAACATCCACATTTGAAAATAAAATCAACACCCAATCATTCTTTTGCTAAAAAAAATTGTTTTGCAAATTGACTACATACCAGAAATAGCAATGATTTTAAACGTTAATTCCAATGTTATATCATAATGGTGGCTCCTGATAAACCACATTATCTATGTCATTAGCATTATCGTTATATAATGGAGTCTAATTGCATTGCAATGTACATTAACCAGAATTACCGTTTACAAGTGTTATTATAGGTTCAAGTTTTATCTGAGAAATGCGTGGCATGTTAACAATTGCATTGTTAATCTATTAGCGAAGCTGGAGTTCTTTTAGCATTATCCTAACCCCTGCAGGTCCTGCATTGCTACTCAGCATTGCAAAAAAACGGAACCCGTTAACATTAATTACAGTGTTCAGTAAATTCTGATCAACCCACGATATTCAGTGCTCTAAACATCTCAGAACATAGGAGAAGTAG